>CM038628.1:26669883-26892383 GCA_021554675.1 Leuciscus idus
TTCACAGAGACATCAAACAGAAAACACAAAGCCTCTCTTTGAAACGAATTTCGTTTTGTATTAATTTTATCTTAATTTTAATCCATGTTTCATTATTTTGTATAATCACAACACGTTCAGACATGAACCGAAACTCAGCATATAGGTAGTCATAATATTTTTTTTTTTTACAGCGTTTAGGTGCCGTTTATATGAACGCGTCACCACTGCGAGAGAGAGAGAGAGAGAGAGAGAGAGAGAGGAGAGAGAGAGAGAGAGAGAGAGAGAGAGAGAGAGAGAGAGAGAGAGAGAGAGAGAGAGAGAGAGAGAGAGAGAGAGAGAGAGAGAGAGAGAGAGACACGCAAGGTCTCTCCCTCTGCCGTGCGCTCGCTACACGGTTTGCATGCGCGCTTTTGCTCGCTCTAGATTCGCAGGAGATTTTAACTAATTTCCAGGCATCATAACATTACAAAAGGCAATTGTAATATTTTTTTATTACTATTTTGGTATGATGAACATTCACCCGCCAGTGTGGGATAGCCTTTTGAGATTTACTCGCCAAACGGAAAATCTAACCGCACTTGGCGGCTTGGCGGGTGTTAATTTCGGACCCTGGCTGCAGGCCAATAAAAACTGGACCGCGGGCCGAAGTTTGGACACCCATGATATAGACCCAGTTAGATGGGGCTTCGAAAATGTACTACCTCGTCAGATGACGTTTACTACTTTTTACTACTTTTTACTGGCCTTAATTTGGCATCATTAATTTACTACCTTTTACAACCCCGCGGAAACCCTGGTATTAGACCCTAAACTAAAGTGTTACTTTTTATTTATTTTTTTTCATACCCTCATTGGGGGCTGAGCCACAGACATGACTGATTCATGTTCCATACTTGTCACACACATTTAAGTTCAGTTAGAACCAGATGCATATTTGTTGATATTTTGTGTTTTGTAAAAGTTTTTGATTCATTGTTTTGATTCCTACCCAATTTTCTACATTGAAAATTGTCTTTTTATCTGGGCTAGTAAAATTCATTTCGGGCTACCAAAATCTGAAGAGTGCCTGCCCGAAGGGCTACCAGCGATTTTGAAATTTTGCGAGCCCTGATCTGTGAGATGTCTACCTTTTGTACGTGTCCACTTTCAATCAAAACAAAAACATTGTGCTTTTGTAAAATAAAATAAACAGGGTGTGCCTTCTGCCTCTCCATATCTGTGAACTTTTTTCTTGAGCACGTCTATAAACAAACAAAACTCAGCGAATACTTGTTACACATTTATGAGCAATATTTCTTTATAAACATTTAAGTGTATACTTTTAAATGATCCGATTCAAAACGAAAACAAATATTCTCTAAGTAATTTGTATAAAACCAACAAGATGTCCAGTTTTCAAGCGCTTTTAACGTGACCACACCCACGCGCTCAAAAGAGATTGACATGCAAATCGTCCACGTGAAGGAACGCGTAACCGGCTTCATTACCTCAAAACAAAGCATCAAACTTCATCATTCCTCTGCTTTTCGTCGAGTTTGGAAGACACGCTGTGAGCTTACATTGGATTTACCTTAGAAGAACGCGATTTGAAGACTAGAACGATTTTAAGGTAAGAAATGTATTCTGAATTAAGCTATATTAGTTAGTGTTATTGTTGCATAAACTTCACATTATAGTTGAACTGTTGCTAGACTAAAATGTATGAAATCGACAGAAACATGTTGAAATATGATCTATAGACAGGCAGGCAACCTTTCAATGCGAAATTTATATGCATGTACAACACGAGGATGTTTTTATGATCGATAATAAAACAGCATGGTTTAAAAGTAGGCTAGTATGAGTGTTTAATATGGTGGATATATCAAACGTAGATATGTATAATGTGGGTAACAATGTTTCATAGTTTGGAGCGGCTCGAGCGCTTCAGTAAATGGTCTCTGCACGCGCTGAGTTTGAGTCACTATCAGTTGCAGTTCTGGTGCCTCTGTCTCAAACGCGACGTACATACATCACGTTAACGCAGAGATAGAGTTACACTCACAGGACACTGCAATTCACAAAAGTTCATTATTTTCATGTTAGCCTTGCCGGTTAAACATTTCATTCGCATGCTGATGCGCTGTTTTAACTTGCACTTTTCTGACCGCGTACACACGAAGCTCACAGGCACTAAAAGCCTGTCAAACAGCATCTGGATTCTGTTCCATTTGAGTCTTTTTGCGCTAATACTGTTAAATATGTACTCATTTACATAAACACAGTTGGTTATGTCTAAAGTGAAAGCAAACGTTTGAGAGGAAATTGGGTGCGCTTCATATGCGTGTATATTAGATGTCACGTGTCGGTCAAAGTGACAGCAGGCAGCCTAACTGTGCGTTCACACCAAACGTGAATAGCGTGTCAAATTCGCGTATACCGCTTCTAGTTGGACGCTTGAACATTTTGGATCCATTCGCACGTCCAGAGCGAAATTGACGCGTGTAAAAAGTAGGGATGCACCGATACCATTTTTTCAGAATCGATCCGATACCAAAAATTCTGAGTATCGACCGATACCGATCCGATACCAGCGCAGTTTTTTTACATATGCAAGTTACGGAAGAAAGACTGGAATTACTGACGACTCATTTCGGAAGTTCAGAATATATATATTTTTTGGAGACAATAACCATTTATTGTGCACTTAGATCTTTTAAACTTTGCAGACCTTTTACATTTCACAAACAGCTATATTACACACTGCATGAAAGGTATAATCTGAAAAAGCATAACAGGGACACTTTAAACAAGGATTGATCTGCTGTAAAGTGTAACACCAGGCCGTTGGCATCCTCTGTGAGCATTTGTCATACTACATAATGTACATAAGATGATCTTTATATTATGTATTTTAACAGTGTTGTTCTATAAAACCATATTATAACTTGCTTTTGATCCTTGATTTGAACTAAATATTTCCTCCTTGTTATTATACATGTATTCTAAGTCTTTTTAAAGGTTTAGGTTAGGGGGTACACCGAAATTTCGGCCGCCGAAAATGGCATTATCGGTTTTGGGCCGAAATAAAAAAACAGCCGAAAACGTAAACCGAAAATGAATGTCACCCGCCCCTCCCATCCGTGCGCAAGCGCTTAGGTTTCCCTCACGGTCGAGCTGTTATCACGTGTCTGCCTATCAAAGATTAAGCATGTCAGCGGTATAGAAGTATTTGAAAGTTTCAGATGAGGACACCAAAGTTGCAATATGTAACATTTGTTCTGCAAAAATCTCAAGAGGGGGTGCGGTGCCAAAGAACTTTGACAACAGGTTTGATACACCACCTGAAATCACGTAAACAATGTTGAAATCACGACATCCTCCTTGTTTACATGCAGCAGCAGAATAGAGGCCCACTGCCATTCTGTGATTTTGTGTGCAGTTATTCAGATAATTGTGGATCTTTTTTTGCACAACTTAAACTATTTTATTTGATGGAACATAAAACTTGAAGAATAATATTATTTGGTATTATTTATATTTATTGTTAAAAATATTTTAGGTTTTGTTATGTAACTGTTAATAGAATTTGATTATTCTATTGGTTTGTGATTTTTCATATATCTCTCCAATTACTTGATTAATCATCTAAATAATTGACTGATTACCAAAATAATTGTTAGTTACCATCCTAGACTTATGCTTTACAATATTTTCTGAATTACCTAATTTTGGGCTAGGTAGAAAACAACCCTGCTGACAAAACCCAAGATAAACTGGCCTAAACTGTCTGGTTGGTCTTAACTGGTCTCCATGCCCAGTCAGTTGGTTTATCTGGCTGGTTTTAGAGGGATTTGGACCACTTTAGGTTTTAGATTTTTTTTTTTCCAGCAGGGAAAACTACAAGTGTCACTCACCCTTTGCATATTCCTCCTCGATAAGTGATGATTTTCACTTCTTTCACACACCCGTACTTGGCAAAGAACTCTCTGATCTCGTTCTCGTCCACCTGATGGAAAAGTAGTGGTACACAAATCAAGTACTTGAGTATAAGTACAGTAACCCAAAAAATTTAATGTATGTATGTATGTATGTATGCATGTATGTATGCACACACTAATTTTCAGTTTTACTTAAGTTATTAATGTACTTAAGTATTAAAAGTACTGATCAATGAACCATGTTTATTATTTAGCCAGCACTAGTCAGACTATAATAGTAATAGTACCATCTATGAAATATACCTTAGTATTTTAAAGATGAGGAAAAACCAAATTTGTGTAAATGTTTGACATACAAACACACTAGTTTTATACCATCTGTAACAAAAGCTGGGAAGATGCATGAATTAACTGGTGATTTTAGAATAACGCCGTCCCCGTAAAGACATCACACAAATACCCACATTTCAGTGGGCTTAATTAGCTTAATTATACCTTAATTATCCCTTATACAGCAGATTTAATTCAAATATATACGTGGCCGCAGTGGCCCCCGCAGCTGTATGCGTACCATGAGCCATTCATTAATCATTCTTTTCAGTCGATTCTTTTCTGGTGAATTGGCCAAATGCGTTTGCATAACGTTCTGAAACGATTTGCCCACTCTGTCACTAAATCACCTGAAGCGGTTTCTCGGTCAGTAAAACAAACCATATATCCAAGAGAACAAATAGCGTAGTTTTTCAGTCGTTTCACTAGTTTGAACTAGGGATGTCACGATACCAAAATTCCAGTAGTCGGTACCGATACCATTAAAATTTTACGGTTCTTGGTACCAATTTCAGTACCACAGCAAAATCTGTTGGAACTTTTTCTATTTATTTAAAGGTGCTCTAAGTGATGCCGGGAGTGTTGACATTCGAATTGTTGTCAAACAAAACGGAGGCAAGCTAGACCCTCCCTCCTCCTCATCCTGTCTCCTCCCTCCTCCCCTCCCCCCCCTTCCGGCATAAAGGAAAGTCAAAGTAGTCACTAAAAACAAAGTTAAGTTTTACTGATACTTCATTCAATGTGTAATGTCACCAAGTTAGATAAATGCTTTTATATATTGCAGAACAGAATGCAGAAAAAGAGAAACATTGTCTTAAAATCGTTTCGCCACCTGAGGTTATAACTATAGCTCCCATAAAAGGACGCAATAATAGCAAGATAACGTTAGCTTCGCGTTTCCCAGTGAGCATAAACAACGGCGGCGTCGTAAACAAATTTAGTCAAAGTTGTCAATAGCCTATAAATGAACATTCAAATCCATAACAAACAGTGGGTGAAAACAATCATTCACACAAATTGTCGCCCTGACCATTTGCTTGACCATTTACAATAGAGATTGATCGCTAGCTGAAACATATGTTGTATTCACCAAAGCTAACGCTGACTGCATAGTTCTAGCTAATTACATCCTTGTGTTGGTTTGGCGAACATGAACGTCAATTTAGAAAGAAAAATGGATTTACCTGTTCTGCAAAAACAGAGCAACTGAATGTCGGATTGGAAGCCCTTCTGCCGGCGGAGTTCTCGCCACATTTCGAGGGTTTTTCCGATGTAAATTCGGGACTTCGCGCGTTCCTTATCCTTGTCCCTCTTCTTTACAATTTGTTCATCGGAACGTCGTCTCTTTAGTCGTGTGTCGGCCATAATTCAAACTTCCCTCTTCATGCTTCCCTCTCGTCTCTCCTCCACACCCCCTTCATGTCCACGCGCACTAACCCCCAAACCACACCCCTCAAATACTTCTTGTCGGTGATTGGCTGGAGCACTGTTTGTTGTGTTTCGTGGTGCGGGTGAGCCCAGTTTGTTTTTGTTGCCGTTTGTGGAGCCTGTGGTGTCTAGAGAGACCGCGTTTTTTTACAGTGTGTTCAGGGGACAGGCAGCTAGCGGATAGTGAGGAGATGTTTGCTGTATGTGACAAAAAATGTTTTGGCCTAAAAAACGCGTGACATCACTTAGAGCACCTTTAACTATTTGAAAAAAATATTAAATTCAATTCAATGACTTTATGACGGTAATCATAAGTAAATAATACATATAGGCCTAAGCATTGAAGGCTACATGCTGGACGTAAATATTGCGTAAAAAAAAAAAAATCTAATGAAAAATAAGCAACCTTCTATGCACATTATTATTAGTAGTAGTTAGGGATGGGACGATTACCGGTTTCACTATAAACCACGATAAAATGTATTGACGGTTAGTAATATCGTTTAAAATTTAATTATCATTAAAACCGTGTTTGATTATCGCGATTTTAGATCCTGTTCAGCCAGCAACAGTCTGAGCAGGCGCAGGAGCAGCGCGCAATGTTATTTTTTTTATTCAAGAAGGAATTGCGGAAGGCAGTGACCGTGCTCGGGAGATTTTTCAGCCTTTTAAAAGAACCAATTCTGAGGTGTGGTCATATTTTGGCTTTAACAAAAGTCCTGAGGGAAACTTATCGAGGATGGTCACCCTGTCAGCAGAACATGCACAAGAAAAAGTCGCTGCAATAGGGGGAAACTTCAGATCTGCCGAGTCGTCTTGTGTGACCATCACTGACTGTTGTATAGCCTAGCGAACGCAAGGCAAGTTAACTTTGACCTCAATACCAAAACTATGTCTGGGAAATAATTGGGCATAAAATGTTTTTAAGTTGAACTATTTTATATCAATCACTTGAAATAAACGTGAAGCTTCCGCAAAGAAAAGTTCGCAGCAAGTGGCTTAGCCAAAGATGAACGAACAAGTTCAAACAAGACTATTAAGAGTGACATTTAAGGGATAATAATTTATATTCATTATACACTTATTACACCGATTTTTTTTTACCACATAATTACAGGGACATTGAATTGAGATTAATGTTTTAAATCTTACCTGTTTATAAATCCATTATGTAACAGTTACAGCGTACAAAACAATCGTTCAGACAAAATGTCGATCACAACAATATTATCAAACTCTGTAAACAAATCAAATCTGATTTAATTTTCAAAACAATTAAAAATGGAGACGCAAGACGGCAAGATGTATTTGAATGAAACGAGAGAGCACGTCCATTGTGATACATGGTGTAACGTCTGTCAGAGAGTTTGAAGTCTGCCCAGATGAAGAATACAAGACAGTGCAAATGAACTGGTAGTTCCACGAGACTTTTATAGATGTTTTTTCTCAGTTAAGCACACTCTTCACATACACATGTTGAAGAGCGAATGTTAAAGGGAAAAGAAAACACTCTAAAACACGCTACAAATCAAAGTGGAAGTAAACACATTATAATAAAACAACGGTCAGCAGTAGAGCAGTCATCTTCCTCTTTGCGCGATCAATCTCACTCTCACTGTGCGTGCGCGCTCACATAAAAACAGCATGCATACAATAACGTACGCCATAGAAGATGTTATCTTAAAGGCACATCCACATTCATGTCATGAACACTACTTAACACTAGGTGGCCGTTACAATGGATGTGCGTGGTGTTATAATGCGTTGCACTTGACGACCGTCATTATAAGGAAGGAAATGCTTTAAAAAGTGCATAGAGCTGCTTGTTTTATTTGTTGTTTGTTGATTTTCAAATATAAAACTTGTTGAAATGTCTTCAGTGTAAGCATCAACTCTTTTTGAACACTTTCATCTCGTTTTAACAAAACCGTGATAATATTGATAATCGCGATAATTTTGGTCACTATAATCGTGATATTAAATTTTCATACCGTCCCATCCCTAGTAGTAGTAGTAGTATTTTTAATACATGGAGACGTAGCTTAATCTACTGTCCAGTAGCCTAATATAATTAGTCAATTTCTTCAAGTTAAACCGCACTTTCATTTTGACGGGTTTCCGTGAAGACCTTTCTGTGTGTGTGAGTGTGAGATATGACGATAGTTTTTCTCAAATGAAATGGTAAAATGCTCATGAAGTGGCTCTGGAGATGAATTTCATGTCATCATATCATGAGGCAGTAGAGACTGAAAACAGCGCGAGCGTCACTCGTGCTTCAGTCTGTGTGTGAGGTAAATGAAACCGCGCGTATGCGCCATTCATTCACACAGAGACTAGCAGAACATGCAGGGTTAATATTTAAATTGTCTTTTTGCGGTTTATTATACACAGACACTATATATTGTGGTATATATCAGCTACAATGCTCCTAGTAAAAAAGTCTGGAGCCCCGCGCTTAGATAAACACGGAAGCAACTAAGAGCAGTTGCCTATTAGTGGGTACCGAATATACCCGGTACTACAGAAATGCTGGTATCGTCACATTTTCAAAATTTCAGTACAGACTTGGCACCGAAGTAATGATACTTTGACAACACTAGTTTGAACTACGCAGCATAGTACAATGGATAACAGAACAAGCTCAAAGGAGTTGTGTTTACTCCTTGTCCTGGGACACCATTATTAAACAGCGCTGCAACATCCAGTGAGGTGAGAAGTGTTTCAAATTGAACCACACCTCTCTAAAAACAAATATAAACACCTCTCTACAAACAAATCACTCGGATTAAACTAGTTTTAAATCAGATGAAACAGCCTCAACATTCCCAACAAGACTGATGAGGAAAACAGGAGAAACATTGTGCCATGAACTAAGTTAGAAGACTTCTAAATGCCCAAATCACCACCCTTACAAACATTTACCATGAAAATACTTTAGTAACACTGACTGTATTTCCAATGGTATGGGAAGAAATGTGAAATATTTATTTATTGAATAAAATTTTATTAAAGGGATACTTCAGGATTTAGCATTAAGCTTTGTATTAGTAGAAAACCTGTATTATTTTCGAATTACCGTGCTTTCTACCCTCATATCCCCCTGAGATGATTTATGTATTTTTTGTCAGGAAAAAAATTCTCAGATGACGCAAAAAACGTCATTTTGCGTCATCGGAGGATTTTTTGGCCAGAGGCTAAAGACTACAGCCAGTAGGAGGGGCTGTCCCGCATGTTTTCAACCAGCCCATAGAGGGTGGGATCTCACTCTCAGAATGTACACATAGTATCAGCCGTCTTTCTTTGGAAGCTAAGCTAACAGGCTCTTGTTCTGTGGAGAAAGCTGAGTAGTAGGAGAAAGCTGAGTATTAGGGGTTACCATCCTCTTTTTCCCAGACATGTTCGGCCGTCAAAATCGTCCAAAATGTCTGGGATTCGGCTTTTGCTTGCTGCAGTTGCCATTCATTGTTTACATGCACACCTTTTGTTTCAATCTAACTGAATTCATTCCGATTGGTGAATCTGAATGTAGTGTTTACATGAACGCTAAACAAGTGACCGGTTGATGTGCGTTTTAACATTGCTAAGAAAATTCCCGCTCCTCCGTGAGAGATAGGAGACCGGTGCGTCTCAGTAATCATTCCCATTCTCCCGCGGCCCTCAGCCTCGTCCTTCTCGCCACAGTAAACAATGAATGGCGACTGTAGAACGCAAAAGCCGAATCCCGGACATTTTGGGCGATCTCGAAATCCCGGGCAAACTCGTCAGAGTCTCACTAGTAGCCTAGCCTTGTTGTTTTCAACTGCGCTCTCTAACCGGTAGGCGTAGCTTGGGAGTGGCTAGGGCAGCGAAGCAAGTGCATTCTGGGAGTTGTTGTCTTTCATCCACATAAGCCAAAAATACATTTTCTGGCTTTTCTCAGTCTAGAAAGCTCCAAATTCTACATAAATGACCTATTTTAAATACACATTCATCTTTCCAGAGGTGAAGTATCCCTTTAAGATTTATTAGTAGGGTAGGGGAATACAATTCATTTTTAACATCCAGGTAAAATGAGTTATTTTTACCCATGTAGTATTCTACACAGCAAAAAGTGGTAGGTGTTCCTGTAAGGAACTATACTGTTACCCTAAGCCAGGGCCTGAATTTCATTTTGGAAAATGGGGGGGAAATCCCCCCTTAGGTGATTCTTATGGGGGGGAATTTTTAATTTGAGGGGGGAGTTTAGACTTTTTTTTTTAATTACATTTATCTCGCCTAAATGTATGCGCACTCATCGCATTTTTACAATGGGGTAATTTTGTTCTTAAGAATTTACACAACACAAGGAAGCTTGATTTCAATCTTTGAATAAAATTGAAAAAAGTAGCACAAATAAATACAATAGAATAAAGATACCAACACTGTAAAATCCAATAGCTTTCCTGACTCACATATACTTAGTAAACTTTACTCAGCAATATAAAATACGTACTTCTTACTAGGTTTTGTTGAGTTACAGTCAATTGCAGGGTGAAAATTACAAGTTACTCAATCGTTTGAGTGACGCTTACTTGAAATAAGCAAGTAACAACAAAGGATGCAATGACCTTAACTAAACCAGTGAGAGGCAGCAGTACATTAAAGCGTGCCTAATGTGCAGAAAAAACAAAGAAGAAGAAGAAGCGGCACTTGTGAGAGCATGCGCAATAGATTCTGTGCGTATTTCATTTTCGGCGCCAATTTTGCAGATGTGGAAAGACTTTGACAGACTGCCTACATTTTTGGCATAATAATAATAAGGTGAGTAATCAAGTATGCGACTTTTGTGTGAATGTTTTTTTTAACTGTCTGTCGCTAATTTTTACTGATCTCCTTAATGTCTACCAAATAATTGTGATATTCGGAGCTTGAAGAATATGGTTTGGCCTGTTGTTGTTTTTTTGCGCATAAAACTATCAGGTACCATAACAGTTCCTGGAATGCCTGAAAACCGATTTATTTGTCCCAAATGTAAGAATTATGGTTTTCTATTTTACCATTCTCACTGATGCATTCTCCTCTGGCATTGGTTTAAATTATTAAGGTTCCAAATCTGGTGAAATGGCGCACATCTAAGTTACAGTTAAATGTAACCTGCAGCTTATGCAGAGATGAAGTATATGATGCTTTTTGACAGTATTTGTGATTTCACAACAGCATTAAACTATTATTTTTTAAATTTAGTAAATTCAGATTGTAATGCATGCAAGCACTGTAAAAGTTTTTTTTTTTTTTTTTTACTCAAACTCAAATGCTTTATCACTGCTGATAAAATTAGCCATTTTTTAACAAGATGAGAAACTTAGTAATGTAAAGTGATGTTATCCCTAGTGATGTTACCCTAGTGGAACTCTCATTGCATCAAAGATGGACCAGACCTTCTCAATGCAAAGACGTGAAATTGTGGATGCAGATGGAGCAGTGGCCAGCTCTTTTTACAGAGAGACAAGTAAGTACTTATTCATACCGTTTCCACCATGAGAAACCACATTCTGTTTAGGTTTGGCTTTAGAATTGGCTTGTTGGCCTGACCATGCATTGAAAAGATTTCCACACTGTCCCATGCCTTTTTTTTTTTTTGCCTGTGTTGTAGTTGTTTTCAGAGTTTAACAGGATAGTCCCCACAGATCTGCAGACTGCAGAGTAACTTTTATGGTGCTGTGGATCGCTACACACCACGCTTTGTCACAATCTTCAAGTCTTCAAGAAGCATTGGAGAGAAATTAGATGAGCTTATGCAGCAAATTAATACAGGGGTGAGTTTACTGCAGCCTTAATTTTTTATTATTATTCTGAGTTGATCATGGTTTTGCTTACAATCTATCTAGCTGTTGTACAATCAGAGTTATATTAGAAAATGTCCTGTCTCATCCAAGCTTGATAATGGCAGTGAATGGCTGTATATTTTTTTAAGTCCATCAGAATGCATCCATCCATGATAAAAGTGCATCTATCCATCAATATACGGCCATTCACTTGCATTGTAAAGCTTGGATAAGACAGGACATTTTCTTTTACATAACTCTGATTGTATTCATCTGAAAGAAAAATGTAATATACACACAGGATAACTTGAGGGTGAGTAAATCATGTGCTAATTTTCATTTTTGGGTGAACTATCCCTAAGAGTCGGCATAAAATAAAAAAATATATAAATTATATAAACTTAATGGGACATTTTAATTAAAGGCAGTGTATTCAGGGCAGATAACTGTCAATTAATCAAGCCTTTTCACTTTTCCCTGTTGTAATATTTTTATTTTTTGGTTTCATTCAGGTATGTGATGTTGATGAAGCCTGGGCACAACTATCTGTTGGGGTGCTGACTGTCATTGATGAGGAAGAACTTCCCTCTCTAACTTTGCCCAGTGTCTACTGACATCATTGTTGAGAGAGGTATTGTAATGGATAATCTGCAGAACCTGCCTCAGACAATTTGAATCTATTTTGGTCATTCTTATGCTTTAAATTTGGATTACCCAAAAGACTTGAAAAATACTTTTAACTTCATTCAGAAATTGATGCTTGGTTTGGGACAGAACAAACTCCCACCAAAACTGTAATCTCTAAAAAATCTCCTGTTGAGTAATCAAATGTGCAAAATAAAAGGGAAACGAAGCCATTTGTTTAAAATTGTCTACCCATTAGTTAATGAGCAAGTTAAAGGGTTAGTTCACCCAAAAATGAAAATTCTGTCAGTAATTACTCACCTTCATGTCATTCAAAACTTGTAAGACCTTTGTTCATCTTCAAAACACAAATAAAGATATTTTTGATGAAATCTGAGAGCTTTCTACCCCCCAATGACCGTAACGTCATTGCAACTTTCAAGGCCCAGAAAGGTAGTAAAAATATTGTTACAATAGTCCATGTGACTACAGTAGTTCAACCTTAATATTATGAAGCGACGAGAATACTTTTTGTGCGCAAAAACCCCCCAAATAATGACATTATTCAACAATCTCTTCTCTTCCACGTCATTCTCCTACGCTGCCTGTTGACAGTGTAAACAGCCCAGTGCTTCTGGGTTCTACGTTAGAACGTAGGCTTATTATTGGCCAGCATCACACATGACTAGCGTCAGCCAATAATAAGCCTACGTTCTGACGTAGAACCCAGAAGCACTTTACACTACGTCAACAGCATAGGAGAATGAAGTGGAAGAGAAGAGATTATTGAATAATGTCGTAATGGTGGAGTTTTTACACACAAAAAGTATTCTTGTCGCTTCATAACATTAAGGTTGAAGTACTGTAGTCACATGGACTATTTTAACGGTGTCTTTACCACCTTTCTGGGCCTTGAAAGTTGCAATGACATTGCAGTCTATGGAGGGACAGACAGCTCTCAGATTTCATCAGATATCTTCATTTGTGTTCCGAAGATGAACGAAAGTCTTACGGAGTTGGAACAACTTGAGGGTGAGTAATTACTGACAGAATTACATTTTTTGGGTGAACTAACCCTTTAAGATGCTGTCAGCGTATTCATTCAGCATATGTGTGTCAGAGACATTGCTTTTTCATTGTTTAGGCTAATGAATGTAGCCACTTTTTTTGCACTTCTATATACCAAGTTTGGTCTTCGAATTATTATTGATTAAAGTGAGTAATTGTTATGTATTGAATTGTTAAAGCTGTTTGTTGAGAATGTAGTAGAGTCAGGGTATGGTTTTAAATATATTTATTTTGATTCAGATTTTATATACATTTACTAATACGTTATTAAAATCAAAGGTTGTATTTGTTAACATTAGTTAATGCACTGTAAACTAACATGAACAATGAATAGCTGTATTTTTATTAACTAACATTAACAAAGATTAATAAATACTGTAACAAATGTATTGCTCATTGTTAGTTCATGTTAGTTAATACACTGACTAATGTTAACTAATGAACCTTATAACGTGTTTCTGTTTTTTTGTTTTAAAAAAAATTTAAAAAACTAAAGTGACTACATAAATTGTATACCCCAATGCAAACTTGTGTGGACCACCCCTGTGTCAGTTGTTAAGAAAACAAATACAATAAATTTACCTTTGAACTGTATCATTGCCTTAGATTTATTTGTCCAGTTGTAAATGTTATCTTTGTAAAATTGTGAAAGTATTCTCAATGATATATAATAGATGATTGATAGCACTTAAGTTATTGGAGTAAAGCTTACTTGCTATTTTAAGTGCAATCGGTTTGCATGGTTTTAACAAGTAAACTGGATTGCTTTTGAAGTAAAGTAAACTCAGTAATTCCAAGTTGTATGCAGAAAACATCAGAGTTAACACAACTAGCATAAATGAGTACATCTAAAGTAAATGATCAAGTATACTATACAAATTAGTTTTAAGTTACTAGAACTCTCTTGTAAGTGTACACTACTAGACATGCACTTGTTAGTACTACATACTATTCCTATTTCACGTTACTTAGTTTTTTAAGTGCAATCGGTTTGCATGCTTTTTTTGAGTAAGCTGAACTAATCGGATTTTACAGTGAATAAAGAGAAATAAAGAGAGAAGTTTTTGCTTAGGTCTAACACTAGTATTCAGAAATACAGAGACTGAATAAAGTAATCAAATGTAAAATAACACTGGGTAGTATTTTAGTCCTGACTAAATTAAATACATAGGCTATTAATCCTGATTCCTTAAAATGAAAGCTATGTTTTGTTGTTTTGACAACCAAATTAATGACAGACACATATGGCTGCTGTCCCTTTAAGAGCTAGTGCACGGATCCTGTTTTCATTATACGGTCACGTGCGATTTATGCTTAAGACATAACCGACTGTGTTTAGAGGATACTCACCAAGACCGAAATTGACAATTTTCGCATGTTTTTGACTGTTATAATCGCGATATAATCCACGAAAAATAACTTTGGTTACCCGCGAGCTGTGTGTGAGGCGGCTTTACTCTATGTATGTTTGCAGAGAAACATCTCTCAGACAGCGCGCACGTAGGCTACCGAAGAGTTTAAAATCGCGTGAATGCTTAAACTGGTAAGACTTAAAAAGACGTGCAAATGGTAAACTTTAGTTACTCATGATGCAATGCTGGCCCGATTATGCAAGTGACAACTCCGTCTATCCTGACTCCCGAAACGCGAGAGTGTATTATCGCCGCCTGCAGCTCTTAACGAGCTGATAGAAGACGCAGCACCGCTGAATCACTCGCGCGGTTTGAGAAATTGCGTCTCGCAGACAGTTTTAAAATGACTGATTTGATTTTATAATCTGTGTGGATTAATTTACTAATACAACCTACAGGCTAAAGTGAATCAATGTTTGCGGGAATTTCCCGCATTATAAGTGGGAGACCTGCGGGAATTATTAAAATTATGCGCAATACCCGCGCCGAAATTCAAGCCCTGCCCTAAGCATTAAAATTAGCTAATCTAATGGTCAACTTGATTCAAAATGATATTGTAAGACTGAAAATACTGGTTGAGGCCTGGTCTGGCTAATTAACATCCGACCTCCCCCTTACAACCTCACTTCCTCTCAGAAACAACTAAGAACTCACACAAGACCATGGTTTAATGTGAATGTTTTTCATTGAATGTTATGTTTTTGGTGTCATTTTAAAAGTCTCAAAGTGAGTGGTACAGATCTCTCATATCCAGATAGATAAAATAAAAGGAAATAAGGTTTATAGAAGTTTAGAGAAAACTGGTTCAGAGATAAGGCCAGATAAGGCCACCCCTCTTTTTTGGATAGAAGCCATCTGAGGGTGGTCTCCCCCATCCCCCATGTCACCTGGTCAAAGAGAATAAAGGAAGGTGTTCTCCCTCTCTCTCTCTCTTTCAGGTACAAGCTGGGAAAGATTATTTGATGTAACCAATGTATAACCATGTTCTAGATATTTGAATTAATTGTGGAATTGATCTCTGATATCTGAAATATTAAATTGTTACATGTGATTATTCTAACTGATTTTGACATTGTTCATTTAATGGTTAAAAGGAATAGTCAAACATTCGCTCACTTTTAGTGAGGCACAGATATTATTAAAACCTTTCATTTATGGAGTCAGATGAAATAACGAGTAAATAAAACAAAACAAGTTTCAAAATCAATAACTGAGTGTTGCTTTTCTTTTGTACTATTTTCGTTGGTGATGCGCTCATTTATTTTGAATTCTCCAGTCTTTCACAAAGAGACAGGCAGCGCAGCTACCAGAAATACACTATCCATTACCAATCGCTGTTTACACTGACTGTAATAAGATCAAAATCATTCTCGCGTTTCAATCAGTCGGGCAAGTAAAATTCTTTCACTTGCCACTTAAACAACAAAAAAAAACCACTTGTCCCAGACAAGCAGAAAAGTGTTAATGTGTTCATTCATGATTTTTTTACATTTACTAATTCATAATTAAAATCAAAAAGTTGCATCTGTTAGTATTATTTAATGGCCCTGAGCTAACAAACTAACAATGAACAGTTTAACTAACAATAACTAAGATGAACAAGTACTGCAGTCTTTAAGTGAAAAACATGATTTAATTTCACAGAATCAACTCGACTTTACACCAACAAACAGAATTTGTATGGGTTAGATAAAGACTGTTGGTGAAGATGAAATGTAGGATGTTTTCACTCAGGTTGGCACATACATTTTTTTGGGGGAAAATGTGTACTTTCAAGAGTAGATTTACTCTTTGTTCACCAGTATGTACATTGTTTACCAGTGAGGAAGACCTGTATTAGTTGCACATCTGCCTATGAGGTCTGTGAACGAGCTACATTCGATTTCAATTCATTCAGGCAATACATTTTACAACCAAACAGATTATAATGCCACGATACCACTACTACAAAGTATGACATTACCAGTTAACCTATATTTGGACATACACCTTAATTTATACATTAAAACGAATGAACACCCGCCAACCCGCAGTAATTTGTGAGTACTGTGCAGTGGCGGAGACCTGCTTGTGTCTTAGCTTAGACACAGTTAGTTTACACGTGCCTGCAGAAATATGCATTTGATTACATTTTGGAGAACAGACGGAAGATCCGTCAATGTACATTTGATCATTCATTGTGTTCCAATGTTCAATAGCGGTTATGAGTGCGAGCACAGGGAAAGAGTTTTCACTGTCAGTGGTTCTTGCTGCGTTTTGATGCTGGTCAAATAACCCAAATAAGACTCGGGACAATGGTGGTGTTCTTTTTTTGTTTACTGCGCAATATAAATTATTGTACCAAACTCTGTGAAAACAGGTCTTTTGGACAATGAATTGGCCAACCAAAAACTAACCCAGAGTTACTCTATAGTGGCCAAACAGCGCTTATTCCTGGATTTCCATACAATTCAAAACACTCAGTGTTTCCCACACAGACTAATTCGTGGCGGTGCGCCACAGAATCAACACCGGCTATTTTTTTTACGGCATTTAAAAGAGGTTCCAAAAAAAAATTATATAACATTATTAAAGACGTGCTTTTTTTTCCAATAAGATTTCAACAGTAGTAATTATAAGGTCCATAGACAACTAAAAACAAACATATATTCAGCAAACAATAAATAAGTTGCAACCCCCTGGGGTCGGCGATCACGCCAGCGTGATCAGCTCGCTTTTTTTCTTATCAGTGCAAAAGAGACTTGTATATAAGTGCTATACATCATTCGATCCTGTTAAGTGTAAATTTTTTTTGTGTATACTCACAATAAAAAAAATAAAAAAAAGTGTTGTGCTTTTTGCCAAATAAAGAAAAATAAACATGATGCAAGTTCTGCCTTCTCTCTGTCAGTGAAGTCAATTCTGAAACTTTAACTCAGCGAATACTCAGTCACACAGGCATTCGGGCACACAGGCATAAAGCTTGAATTCTCTTCTTTTAAATTAAGTAATTTATATAAAAAAACAAATATTCTCAGTTTATGTAATCTGTATGAAAAGAGAGAGATGTCAGTCGTTCTCATAGCTCATTAACGTAATGTGAACATGCCCACGGAGAGTGCGCGCTATTCAAAACGCAAATGATCTGAGGCAATCCATGCAAATGTGTCAATGCCCACATCAGCTCGATAAAACACATTAAGTTTAATCAGACTTGTGTACTTTAGGTCGTCTTGCGACGCTGTGAGGAATAATACTATCGTAATAATAATCCTGGGAAATTTACCTCAGAAATGCTGGTTAGTTTCACTTCGAGGAGCAACAGACCCAGCTAAGGATTGTGAATAGTAAGTTCTTTATTCTTAAGGGCTTTTGTTCTAATCGCGATATGCAATAGTGTCTGTAAACCGCAAAAAGGCTGTTTAAATATGAATCGCGTGTCTCTGTGTGAATGAATGAACTGCACAGATGAACGCTGTTGTTTACTTCAGAACAGCTTGCATCTGTGCCGTATAAAGCAACGTATTAAACTCAGACCTGCCAACCTTGAAGAAATTTTATGAGTACAACCACCATCCCAAAAAAAAAAAAAAACCAGGAACATTGTGTCTACATGTGATTTATTTGAAATTGGCTACTTAATTTATTATTCCAGTTCCCAAATATGATACTAAATCCCACAGGGAAAAGGGGATTTTCTATTTGTGATGTGCTGTCTTTGCATTTGAACATTGCACATTTTAAACAGGACACGCATTAGCTGAATAAACGTTAGCCAATACAAACATATGTGGCCCAATGACGTGACGTGCAATTTTGATGTCCAAACCCCTTTATGAAGTCAAAATAAGGAAATGTTTAATAAAAAGCACATTTATTGAATCTATTGATCTCTGTTTATCAAATGATATAAACATATATTGAGGGTATTACAAAGTGTAAGAATTATTAGACATTATAGTCACATAATGTCATACCGGATAACTGTCCGGACCTTAGAGTGACATACAAAAAAGCCAAACAAACTGTAAAAAATCTAATAAACCCTAACATTTCTGCCACAGGCATTATTGTATGAGTCTTGACAACAATATATTTAAATATTACAAAGAATATGACATCCAGTTGATTGTTATGCTTTGGAGCATTGTGTCCCAAAACTGGTTGTCAGCCAATGTCATCCGGGATAACAAGCAAACTGGAGCAATTTTATTGTGAATTTTATTTTGACACGATGTGAGACAGCATGTTACACAATCAGGAAGACCCTGATGGACCCCCAAACAATGGTGAAAGGTAAGTATGTCTTTCATAAAATGTGTTTAACTTACCCTTTTTCTTCACTAGCACACTATGTAGTAAAATCCTGTGTCATATGGGATAACGCTAAAATAACATATATAATGTGGATTTTATGTAAATATGTTTATTTAGCATGAATTTACATATTTGGAAGTTGAAGGTAAAGGTTGCAGATTTCTATAGGTAGCCAAAAATACTGCCCGATTAAGATTTAAACTGAGTTTTGTCATACCGGATAACAATTTTGTCATATAGGATAACAGTTACTTTCTGTTTGACAATATATTATTATACAGTTTTCAGCTTTAATTTGTATAATTTCCATTTAAATTGTGATATTAACATATCATTAACATTGTTTAGTTAAATATTAGCAAATTATATAATTCATAATAATATTCAATTACAATTACACTTAATTATTGTCCAACCTGTCATATTGGGGAATCAGCCCCTTTAAGTCTATAAAAATGTAGTGTTCATTTAATGAAACTAATGAAATTTAGTGATTCAAGGTACTTCAATCCATTAATAAGATTTTTCTTTATAAATATGTTGTTCAATTACATGCTTCTGTAAATTTGTTGTTCAAATAAATGATGTTCAGTGAAATGAGTGAAGGTCGCCTACTTTAACCCTTTACATTATTTATGAATATTGATGTAGAGTGACTATGATCATCAATAAAATGATTCACGGTACTTTTCAGTACTAAATTAAACCTAATGTTGAAAAGTTGTGCTGTTCTGATATTCATAAACATGAAAAAATGTTTAAATGTATTTGTATACTTGCCAAATCTGGGAAGAAACTACACTGAGTTTGTGTGTAACAGTTTACACACTGAAAACCACATCTGTATTTCTTTACAGTGGAGCCTAATTAATTTCCTTGGAAAAACATTGCATAACATAAACATTAATTATTTATGAACATTATTAAGTGTTGTAAAAATGACAATTCATGTGTTAACTCATATGGTGTCATACCGAGTAACAACTTAAGTCAGGCGGGATAACGCTGTTTTTTTCCATTGAAATGCATTATTTCACTTCATGGAGTTGAGGAAACAATAATAACATGATACCAAGTCCTGTAAAACATTTTCAGACATTTCGCATTTTCAATCACATTGCAGTGTTAAAATGTGGGTTAAGAACTTGAACAAGTAGGGTCACGTTTAAAGAAATCACAATATAATGAGAAAAAATTGTTGTGCAAAACATTTTTTTCTGTGCTCCAAATATTGTTTACTGCATCACTTTATATATTCATTAAGTATTATTGATTTGAAAAGTTTTAATATCGTAATATTTAGAAAATGCATTAACGTTATCCCGTATGACATTTTGACTGGTGTCGTCACATGATTCTCAGTTAAACCGCTTAAAATACATTGTTTAAAATTGAGATTTTAGTAATAAGTAAAAAACACCCCCATAAAGATAATAACTACTTTGATGTGCAGTTTTAACCTTTTTGAATTTTTTATCAGTTGAAAACCTTATTTGTCACTGGCCCATGTATAGAAAACAGTTGACAATGAATAGTCCTGTCACATGACTAGGGATGGGTATCGTTAAGGTTTTAACGGTATTACTACTCTTACCGATACTCCTTATCGATCCGGTACTTTAACGGTATTCTTATCGGTTCTTTTTGTTATATTAAAAAAGGGGAAAAAATTATTTAGGACATAATTAATATTGCTTTATATTTTGAAATGTAAAATAAATATCTATAGCAAAAGAAAAAGCAATGCTTTAACAAAACAAATAAAACATGTATGTTATGCAGAAGGGTGCTGGCTTTTGTGTTTTATATAGACAGACAGGACGCCAAAAACAAAGTACAAACACATGGTCAAACAAAAAAGTATACAATAAAACAAATATACAAATTATATACCCAGTGCTTTAATTTCAGTAATGTCTACTGACATTACTGTTCAGGAGTAATATGGGTTAAAAAGACATCTAATAAAGTCAGATGTAAAATAACACTGCACAGTTTATCATAGATAGATTAAAGCTTATATAATTCAAGAGCTGTGACTGATTTTCTCTTTGCCTTTTGTTGTTTGATTCACATTAATGGAGCAATCGTCAGCAGGATTATTAGACTGCTGCCTCTTTAAGACCAAATGCAGATCTAATCATTATTAAGCCTCATATTTTCTCCCAACTATTTACGCCGATTTAAGACATAAACTGCATTTAAGTGAATAAACTGTTTAAGTGAATCTCCAAGACGGCCATTTTGACATATTTGTGTATTTGATCGTTTAGATGCGCACACGAAGCCCAAAATATACGTTGCTTGTCTCGTTGCGGTGTGTTTCAGAGCGTGCGCCGCATTTTGGAACAGCGTCTATTGCGTCAATTTTGGTACTTTTAATAGCCTTTTATTATCAAACGCGTCCCGCAGTTTAGCAAAAGTATAGACTACATTTTACAACAATCACCGATCGTGCAGATTCTGACGTTACTTTTGGGTTTTAGGGAGAAATGACAGCGCATCGCTCTGTGAAGGGAAGGAAGTTGCGCTGGAGAGAATGTGGCTTTAGTTTTTAATGGTTACACCTCAAATATCTTCTTTTTTATAATCATTGGAAGCCAAAATCTAAATCTAAAATAAAATTAGTTTAATATCAAAGATCTAAAGTGTAACCTTTTGAATGTTCTGTCCTCATCGTCACTCATTAAGCAGGGCTGTTGTGTTGCGCGCGCCGTGGCTTTGCGTGAAAGATCGCTCTCTCTCTCTCACACACACACACACACACACACACACACACACACACACACACACACTCTCTCTTTAGCAAAAATGCATCACAGACAAATGGTTCAATATTATTATATATAGAAGTGGCTGGCGAGATTAAATTCGCAAGATAATAATTTCTTAATAGCAATAATAAATAGCACGTGTACTTTCATAATTTCTCCAGTACCGACAGCAGAACCGATAACGTCCGAGCTTAACGATCCAGCGGTCTTTCAAAATTCAGCACCGGGGCCCGTTTAATACCGGGTTTCGGTACCCATCCCTACACATGACCCAATAATAGCAAAACAAATCACTTATTCTAAAAAGAATATCAAGTAGACTATAAGTTTGAATAAGACGAATCCGACATGAGGGCTGTTAACGGTAAAGCGTACGTCATTTAACGAATTTTAAAAACACGAATGGATAATAAAAAATGCTTTGACGGGCTAAGTTTACATTTTGTTCTTGCTTGTTTTTTCTGTCAAAATGTCAATTTTCATTTTACAATTATCTTCTCTCTCTGTGTGCGTGCGTCTGTGTTTGTGTGAGAGAGCTCGCGCAGCACTGAGACAACGGTAGCCTACTTTGAAATCCATATGAAACAATATTGTATCCATACAAAATAAATATGTAGCCTAACATAAATAGGTACTTTAGTTATTAACAACACAATAACGTAACACATGTAGGCTACATTTCTTAACACTGAGAATGAATAAACGCCGTTTCTCCAGATCCACGCTTATCAGTTATCTAGGGCCCTATGATTTCCGTGATGCGGAAAACGCCGGACGGAATCACGGAATCAGGGCTCCAGACTAACTTTTTTCACCTCCGTCCTGGAACCGTCCTGAAAAACTATTTGAACCGTCCTAAAGTGAATGTCAACCGTCCCAAAATAAACATGTTATTATCATCTATAGTTGTTAGTTGTTGTTAGTCACATAATAAAAACACCATTAAAATGTTTACGATATATATTATTATATTTATTTAGCTCCATTCAAAGTAGTTCTCTGTAAACAGGTAAAAAACTGATTTAATAAAAAATAACATGAGTTAAATGCTTTATTTGTATTCATGCAGAACAAATCTTTTTTTTTTCTTTTTTTTACATATACGAAAATGAAGAGAAAAATACATACAGCTCAAAACGTTTTTGAGTTGGTTGGATTAAAAAATAACAAATAAATACTGGTGACAACATATCTTAAAAATATTATCATTCTTTATTCTTTCAAGCAGCAGACATATTTATTTGTATGAATTAAATATAATGAATCCTTATTAAAGCTATTAACGAGCAGTGAATGCTTTTCTCTTTTTCTTTTGTTGCTTGATCAATATTAAGGACACAGACCACATTAGGTTTATCACTGTCACTTTAAGACATCGGATCATGTCCAATGACGTGCGCTGATGCACATCCGATATACTCAAAACTGTTTAAGACATAACCAACATAGTTATAGTGAACTCTCCAAAACGAACATTTAGACATAATGTTGTGTGTATTTGTCCATTCAGACACAAAAGAGCTCAATTCAGTACTCGCGCGCTGTATAGGTGTCTGTGCATGGCTGCACGCTTCGGGTCGGGTGTGTGCGCACAGAAAACCGTACCGAATAGAGCTCTTTTTTTTTGCGTCTTCACTCTTATTCAGATCTATATGTCTGCTCTACTCATTCTCCCAGACGTTTACTTTTTTTTTTACGTTTTATGAGACATGCAGGATTCAGCGCATGTCAGCCCGTGTGCCGCTGGGTAGATCAGCACGTCACAGTACAAATTTGCGCATCTACCACAAACGCAGGACATCAGTTCTGACTGGATCGCTTCCCAAATCGTCACTATCTAACATTTTTGTCTAGTTGATAGATGTACCGCGAAACAAGTCTCCAGGTGAGTAGCCGGCCAATGATAGTAACTATAGTAACAGCATGAGAAGACGCGCTCCGTTGTAGTCAGCGCTTGGTCGGTTAATTTTGGCATTTTCTAAGTAAGTTACCCTAATAGGCTAGTAATAAATGAACACACATACAAAAATGTCTTTCGTCCTGTAGGCGTCCTGGAGAATATTTCTGTTCGTCCTAAACACATTTTCTATCGTCCCCAGGACGATAGGACGCCGTTAGTCTCGAGCCCTGCACGGAATTTACACATGAAAATGGATTTCTCTTATATGTGCGGAATCTGCATATATTTTGTTGACATTAAATAAAAAATTTTTTTTTACTTCCTTCTAATTTTTTACGTTTAAAACAACAAACGTAGAAAGGTCTCTACCTAAACCGTGGCCAAATGGCATTGTTAAACATGTTGCCTAGTAACCATACGTCCTTACGTTCCCGCGTAAGAAAAAAAAATTAAATAAAAATAACATGTCGAAACGAGCTCGTCAAGGGGCCGTTCACATGTCGTGTCTTTTGCGCGCTCAAGTTCGTTATTTCAAATGTAGGTGAAATAATTGAAGCGACGCGCTCATTTTTTCCAGATGAAAACACCTCACCTTTTCAGAATGCCGCAAGCGCACCGTAGTTCATGTGACAAGAACCAACATATCAACTTCACCCTTTCCGTAACAACATTGAAAGCTAAGTCAACAAATTATGGGGGTGCACCACAAACACTACGGGTGTTTTTCTCTTCTCCGTAAATAAATATTTTAGCAGAGCGACAGCAAGCATTTTTCGGTGGTGGAAATCTATTAGCTACTAAAACTTTCGCCGTTGTGGAAACTGAGCGCAGTGCATGGTTGCATAGCAACGACAGACGCCACGGGAAAATCGGACCGAATTTTACTATTAATAATAAAAGATAAGCTAATGTGCATTGTATTTGTAAATGTCAGTAATTTATCTTTTTTTGCTTACATGGAGGGGTCACTGATGATGATGGGTTAACACTGTACTTACAAAGTTTAAATCAATGTATTGTTTTATGTGAATTATTAGGCAGGATGATTTTCAGATCATTTTGAAGCAAAAACTCTAGGCGACAACATTCATTAGACAAGTCTTGTGGACACATATTTAGTATGTGTTTTGTGGCCTTATTTCAGAAACTTAAATTTATTGTTTTTTCAATAACCATGCATAAACATTATTCTCTCAAAAATACAAACATGTACATACATGTTGCTCACATATTATGGTAGCCCTGTTTGTGCTAAATAGAGTAATGACACCTTTGCCATTAATATGTTTATAAGCAACTGAAAAAAGCACAAATGTTAGGGCATGTCAAAACATCTCAAGGACCCCCAAAAAAACGATTATATTGTCCATCGGCACAACCCTAATTTGGTGCAGAGAAGACGGCGAAAGGTTGGTATCTCGTGAACACCTTTACACAATCACACATTAAAAAGTGCTATAAAAAATATTTTATATTCTGAATACAATGTTGTCAAGTGTGTTAATGTGACCCTTAGCAAACAAGCGAATGCACCTTCTTTAGAAAGTTAACTAGTCGTAAGTTTGCGGTAAAATGCAGTTGGTTTGTCGAGGTCAAAACACTATATAAGCTGTGAATCAAATAAACTTATTATAAATAATGTTTAGGGCTGGTCCGAATACCATTTTTTGAGTTTCGAAGCTTCGGTAGTAATGAACATCGAATATTCCAAGCTTTGGAGAGAGGGGCTGAACATATTCTTCTCTCGAATAAAGGCGGGAATCTCTATGTGTCGGTATGTCCATTTGCATTTTTATTATTTCGAGAACCGTTCATCCAATCGACTTCACAAGGGAGTGCAGTGTCGCATTTGGTTCAATATAGATGGACACGCGAGACATTCAGAATTAATAAACTTTTAGTAAACTACAGAACAGCGCGAGCGGGAAGCGGCGCAACTCACGCAGGCTGGGCTTATATGCTCAGAGAACGGACACTGCACTAGTGCTATAAAACGTGCACACACACAGGTCTGTTAAATTAAGCAAAACTTTTAAGGTAGTCTAATATTTTTCTGACTAACAAATTACTGACACAGTAAAGGGTAGATTTAAATAAAGAAAAAACGAAATTTAAATAAAGAAAAACAAAATTAAGTTAAATTAAAAACAAGATTAATTCAGATTGATAACGGGTAAAAAGGCTAATTTTGCATTTTGGCAAGAGGCAAAGGGCATTTTGTTTCTATTATTCTATTTTCCACAATGTCGTCAAAGCAACGCAGCTTAACCCAAAACACAAGCTCAGGCATGCACTTCGGTACATACAAACTCCGCTGTTCTGCGCTCTAGCCAGAGAACACTCCCATTGCTGGAACACTTTTAGGCGTCGGTTCTATTTCTAGCATGCACGCGTTTTCCGCGTGGCTCGAGCCGCGCCTGAGACGCGTCTCACGCAGGCAGTGTGCAAACACTAACCTGTTAACATGGGAGCCGAAATAAAAACGGACACGCCATGCAGCCAGTGTGTCGCCGGCCTTATTCAAGCGCGAATGAGAACCGTTTCGCGGGGGATCCCAGGTGTGCAAAAAAAGACAAACAAACAAAAAAACCAATACTCGAATGTCAAATTTTCAAATCAAATACCAACCCACCGAACGAATATTCGGGTCCAGCCCTAATAATGTTAGGGCTGGGCGATAAAACGATAATGATAATTATCACGGTATAATTTCTCTCGATAAAACAATATCAAGAGTTCGCTAAATGTTCGCTAATGTTTATGCGCCAAAAGTGGAACGAAACTCATTTGAACCGCGCGCCGTCCAAACGACAGCGCAGCACGAGCTCACTAGAGCAGATGCGTTTACTCTGATCGGTCTCGGTCATGAGATCCGGTGAGAAGAGCTTGAATTCAGCGAAGAACACCATGTCTCAGTGATTTAAACCAGTTTGAAGGCAGATGAAACAGCGCTGACAAACAGGAGAAACACTGCGCAACGATACAGTCAGAAGGCTTTTCAGTCTACAAATTCCCATCATTTTCAATGGATTTACTGTAACGTTAGCCTAGTAATATTAACTGCACCATGAAATTTGGGATATATATATATATATATATTGAATTGTATTATATTAATGTAGACAATGTATTAAAGGACTAATGGAATATAATTACAGTATTTAATAATGTATTTAGGCTACTGTTTTTCATACAAATAACCTACCATAGAAACCATAAAATTACATTTTGCCATGATAGTGGGGTGCTATAGGCTATGCCTGGTTTTATCTGTGGTTATCATGATCTAAATGCATGATACTAGATGACCAATGGTTAATTTTAATAAAACTCAAACAGTCAGAATATTACATTTTACCAAATAAAAATGAGGTTGTTACATTTTTTTTTAACAGATGTTACCGTTTTTGTTAATGAACATAAATTTAACATGGTAGTATTAGCTTGAGTTAGGATGCAGATTTACTGTCAACTCAGTCAAATATGCGTTTCAAGACAAAACATGTAATATTAATATTGCAGCCTGCACTGAAAGGTACAGGCCATCAAAATCAGGCAACACAAACCTGTTTCAAGACTTGAAACAATATCCCCCATTAGCACATGCAGAAACTAAGAAATTAATTTTCCAATAAAGATATTTATTTTGTTAAAGGGGTGATGAACTGAGAAATCAATTTTCTTGAGCTTTTGACATATAAGAGATCATCATACTATAATAATATCCTGTAAGTTTCAGAACTGAAAACTACCTTGTTAGTCCAATAAAAGCTTTTATAGACATCAGGCTCAGCAAACGACTCGTTTTTCAAAGTGGGGAACTATGACGTCAAAGAGGATAAAACACCGCCTCCACAAAAGAAGATCAACGCCTACTTCAACACGGCCTGTTTAGCCCCGCCCACCGATTCGCCCAAACATGCTAAATAACATAGGACGACATGATAATTGCTAAACCGGATCGAGCTACTTCCAAGCAATAAACATGCAGTTTACTAAATATTGTGCAGTGCCTGTTTGTGGAAGACAGTCTGCATAAGCTTCCTTCGGATTGCAGCATGGTTAAACTTTATTAACCCCCTGAGGTCGACGGTATCGCCGGCGATACCAGCTCGCTTTTTTTTTTAATCAGTGTAAAAGAAACTCATAAATACTCTGTTGACTTTGATTTTCCATAGGAGTTTCATGCATCAATCGATTCTGTTAAATGTGTATTATTTTTGTGCATACTCACAATAAAAACAAAGTGTTGTGCTTTTTGCCAAATAAAGAAAAATAAACACGAAGCGAGTTCTGCCTTCTCTCTGTCAGTGAAGTCCATTCTGAAACGCGTCCGAAAATGAACTGTAGCTCAGCGAATACTCAGTCAAACAGACATACAGACACAGGCATGAAGCTTGAATTCTCTTCTTTTAAATGAAGTAATTTATATAAAAAACTAATATTCTCATCTTGTGAAATCTGTATTAAAAGAGAGCGATTCCAGTCGACCTCATTACAGCTAATTCAGATGTAATGTGACACGCCCACGGAGAGCGCGCGCTATTCAAACGCAAATGGCTGAGGCAATCCTGTGAACGCCCCCATCAGCTCGAGAAAACACACAAGTTTATTTAGATCATTACTTGTTTACACCGTCTTGCAGCGCTGTGAGGAATAATACTAATGGAAAACGTCCCTCAGAAGTGCGGGTATATCGAGGAGCGAGCTGAGGAATACTAGTAAGTTTTTTCCTGGGTTTCTGTTTATGAATGAATAAACGGCAGAGATGCGCGCTGTTTACCACAGCTGGCAAAGACAGTTTAAATTTAAATCGCGTGTGTGAATGAATGATGATGTTTTAGCAAACTGTATTGCTATACTGAGATGAGTAAAAATCGACTGAATGTTGAAATAAAATGTAGGCTATTTGTACAAGCAACGTATTAAACTGCAAACTAACAATATGCCCTAATATTTCATGAAAACAACGTTACAGTCAGACGAAATATGAAAGACAACATTTTGTTTAGTAGATTTGGGTACAGTTTTTACTGTAGAATATACTGCCACATCAAATAAGTTTTTGTTTAGCAATTTCTATATATAAAATACTATTTTTGTCAAAAATAAAGTCATCAACTAAGATGTTAGCTGTTCCAATGTTGGCTATATTCAAACTAATGAATACATAGATAAAATGTAGGCCTATAATCATTTTTTTTACAAAGAAAGAGTACACTTGAAATATTGTTGAAATTGTAATTATTGTTGTAATTGTAACCGTTTTAATAAAATAGCAAAACATATTTACAAGATAGATGTAAGCAAAATCTTAAATGGTCAATATAAGTCTTCTAAATATATCTTTTGTCCTTGCATTGTGGCTCAGTCACTGTGTCACACCTGAATGAATGGCTAATTATGCAGAGTGGGTGGGACATTGTATTCTAAGGTGTAAACCACTCCTCGTTCACGCCCCCCTCGCATATTGGCTTTCCAAGCAAAACCTGTTTTACATCAATTTAAATCAATGTATGGTTTTATGTGAACGATAAAGCAAGACTATTTTCACATAATTTTGAAGAAAAAACTCTAGGCGAGGACATCCATTAGTCAAAAGTCTTATTGCCACATATTTAGTATGTGTTTTGTGGCCTTATTTCAAAAACTTTCATTTTTTGTTTTTTCGATAACCACGCATAAACATTATTCTCTCAAAAATGAAAACATGTACATGTGGCTCACATATTATTGTAGTCCTGTTTGTGCTATATAGAGTGAATTTACACCTTTGCCATTAATATGTTTATAAGCAACTGAAAAAAACACAAATGTCAGAGCATGTCAGAACACCCCCAGGGCCCAAAAAACCACTCAGACTCCAGAGGGTTAAATCAGTCAATCACAATTTCCCGACACGGATCTGCCAGCAACACGTAAGTAACCATGTGTATTCTAATGCCTGATCTGCGATCAGTGATTTCTGTTTAATTATTCAAGTTCAGATATTTCTCTTAAAATCGTTCAATACTGTTTATGCATCAGTGACTAAACGATCAACTTCACAATTTCTCGTAGAATTATGAAAATAATATTTTTTAAACTGAAAGCGATCAAAGAACGATCCCTTTCCAATCGCCCAAGCTGTCAATCAAACAGCACAGCGCGAGCGCTTATCTGGACACTTACCAAACTCGTGATGAAATAATGACACTGTTACACTACACAACGAAGCTCTTACTGTGTATTCACATCGTGTTTGCATTGTGATTTGGTGTAAGCATTTGTGAGAGTGCAAAAATTGCGTTGCAATGATAAGATCTTTATTCACGCGATCAACAGACTGTCTGTCATCTGCTCAGTCAGTGCTCATCATGCTGCAACCTTTCATGTGATGGAATAGATTTAAATATAATGCTTTAAACGATACTTTTCACGATTTGTTCATCTCGATAGCTGTAATAGTAAAAACGTAGTAAAAGTTTTAGAGAGAGTTCATGTAATACTAACTATTTCATATGCAAGCATGTCAGCCAATCACAGCAGTGGGCGTTTGCACTGCAGTCTCACAGCAGACACGCCCCTTAAAACAGAGCGTTCAAATCTGAGGCTGAAATCAGCCTGACCACTTTGCAATGATAGCAATGATAGAGATACTTCCCTCAAAATCTGAATGTCCTGCACCACCGGTAGCTATGTTGGATTTAGGTCAGGCTGACTAATTGATCACTAAAAACTTGAAGCAAATCACGTGACCAGCATACTCAAGACAGACCAGGCTGTGATAAATGATAAAAGGATTTGATGAAAAAAAAAATCTCTTTATATGCCCCAAAAAAGACAAAAACTATGTAACTTGTGGTTTTAGGGTTAAGATACAATTAATGCAAAACAAAATTCACTTTAAAGAAAGGTTTAACAAAAACAAACTTAATGAAGTTGTCAAAATCATGTCTGCCCACTCCATTTGTCTCCCGATATATTGCGCATGTTATGATCTTACTCATGCTTTTCACTTTTCATATAATCAACATAGATGGAATTTTTATTTATTTATTTTATTTAAACTAGGGATGGGCATGATTAATCGACGATCGATAAGTGATCGTTAAGAATTTCGTCGATCACGTTAATTTGTTATCGATTAATCTAATGCATTTTTTTTAATCTAATGCAGGTTGCGTTGCGTAGTGTGAGCCTTGAAGCAATTAAATGAATTTCACTGTGTGGCAGCAATTAAAAAGTTTACCACCCGGGGGCAATATTTGACACCATACTTGGTTATCTGTGATCTTCCGTTTTGATTTCAAAATAATCATGAAGAGGTCACGGCGAAGTGTGGCGTGGGACCATTTTGATTTAAAAGGCGAAATAGTTCACTGCAAACATTGCGATGCAATGTATAAGTACAACACGGCCACGACTCAGATGATGTACCACTTAAATAAAGTGCATCCGTCCCTGATCGGTGGCGGTGCATCCTGCTCTCAGTCTCACTCTCAACCTAGCATCAAGTCGGCGTTAGTACGGACTCGGAGCTGTGATGCAAAATCTGTCAAGTATTATTATGTTTTTTTGTTTAAGTTATTGTTTAACATGATTCTTTTTTATTATTATTATTTTGGAACAAATTAGGTCTCTGTTTAAGAACGCCGGCTCGCAGCTGCAGGTTCCGCTGCTTTAGAGCACCGCATATATGTTCGGTTTGCCTAACTGAACGTAGTTTAGCTGTCTGCCACAAGTTAATCTTGTAATAAAGGTCTGATTGAGGAAAAACACGCTGTATTTTTGTATTCATTGCATTTTTGAATTATAGAAGTTAAATAATTAATTCTATTATAAAAAATATATAATAAAAAATATTAATGATTAATCGATAGTCGATCGTTAATTCTCCCGACGATCGACTAAGAAAATTTAATCGAATGCCCATCCCTAATTTAAACATATGAAACTAAATCGTTTTCTTTAATGACTAGGCTACAACACGCAGGCCTATTAGCCTACAGTAAAAAATTTATTTAATGTCGGAGCGGGATTTGAGCGAACGCAGTCTTACCGGTAGGGCTGGGCGATATGGCCCAAAAAAAAAAATCCCCGATTTTTTCACAAAAAATCCGATTTACGATTTAAATCGATTTATTTTTCTTCCCTTACTTAAAATCAATCTGCAGAACATAACATGAAATGGGTGAATTGGGATTTGGGGGGGAAAGTAAAAAAAAAAAAAAAAAAAAAAAGTACATCACAATAAAGTGTATTGTGATTGTCAAAACATATGGTACAATGACTGGTATGCTACTGTTTTTATTATTGCCTTCACAATTTCAATTCAATTCTTGTGATTTGATTCTGATCTTGATTCAATATCGATTCCTTTGGATAAATACTAGGTACAGTAGATACATGTTAATTTAAAGCCCTGTCAGCTGGTATTATTATTAAAGGTTAAAAATAACATCTCAAATTAAATATAATGCGTTTTTTTTTATAATAACAACATTATAATATTTTAATGATATAGGTAAAAATATAATAAATATGTAATATAGTTCTCTCTCTACAGCAATTATTTGTTTCATTGCAGTAACCTTCTCTGTCTTGTCTGTCTGTGTCAGTGTCCTCTTTGCTGCGCGATTTTTCTCTGCGTGAGAAAATGGATGTGGCGTGAGAGCGTGTAAAAAGTGACGATTGCGTGAGTCTCACAGTGAATTTGTGAGAGTTGGCAGCCCTGCGGATTCAGTTTGTAAGACTGTAGGCTGTTTTTTGGCGGGTGTGCTTGTGCTGCCGCGGTCTTGTTAATTTGCCACGTTGTTTGTGTATCTCTATGGCAAACGCGCGGGGAGGGCTGAGCCCATTCGGAGCTACGGGAGCCCAGAGGGGAGCGTCGGCGAATGTTAAAGAGAAAACCGATTTTCATTCAAACAAATCGACGTAAACTACACATTCGAGTTAATCGATAAAATCGATTTATCGCCCAGCCCTACTTACCGGTGAGCATGTGGGGGGAGAGGTACGATTTTCGAACAATCATCGAATAGTATTTTGCTTGATATGCCAGTCCTTAATATTTGGTGTTTTAAATGCCTGTTTGAGGTCTCTGTGAAAGTTATAAAGCAGTCTTTTAGTGCCGCTTTCAGAGCGGTCACGTCCGTAACATTGTTTTTTCCTCAAATGCGAAATCAAAATATAAAATAAAATGAATATTTTATGTTCTGTGGAGAGCCAACCCTTCTTCATCCGTTTTTTTTGTGTCACGTCCATTAGGGCTGGGTAATATGACAATATTATCGTATAGCGACGATGTCTCGCAAGTATCGCGATGTCGATTATAAAAGTCTGTTTCCAGACGATAATCGTCAATATATAAAAAAATATATATATAAAAAAAGGCATTTCTCACATAGCCCTATACGCTGATTTCACGCAGCCGTTATTTTGAAATCGAAAGCGAGGCTCCGGTGGGAAGAAAACCTGAAGTGTCGCCTTTAATCACAGGAGAGTCGTGAATGCGATGGCGTATTGTTGCGTTTAATGATGTTGAGTCAATTCTAAAACTGTACATCAGGGCTTGAATTTCAGCGCGGGATTGCGGGTATTGCGCATAATTTTAATAATTCCCGCAGGTCTCCCACTTATAATGCGGGAAATTCCCGCAAACATTGATTCACTTTAGCCTGTAGGTTGTATTAGTAAATTAATCCACACAGATTATAAAATCAAATCAGTCATTTTAAAACTGTCTGCGAGACGCAATTTCTCAAACCGCGCGAGTGATTCAGCGGTGCTGCGTCTTCTATCAGCTCGTTAAGAGCTAGGCGGAGATAATACACTCTCGCGTTTCGGGAGTCGGGATAGACGGAGTTGTCACTTGCATAATCGGGCCAGCATTGCATCATGAGTAACTAAAGTTTACCATTTGCACGTCTTTTTAAGTCTTACCAGTTTAAGCATTCACGCGATTTTAAACTCTTCGATACGTGCGCGCTGTGTGAGAGATGTTTCTCTGCACACATACATAGAGTAAAGCCGCCTCACAAACAGCTCGCGGGTAACCAAAGTTATTTTTCGTGGATTATATCGCTTTAACAGTCAAAAACATGCGAAAATTTATGTCAATTTCGGTCTTGGTGAGTATCCTCTAAACACAGTCGGTTATGTATTAAGCATAAATCGCACGTGACCGTATAATGAAAACAGGATCCGTGCACTAGCTCTTAAAGGGACAGCAGCCATATGTGTGTCATTAATTTGGTTGTCAAAACAACAAAACATAGCTTTCAAGGAATCAGGATTAATAGCCTATGTATTTAATTTAGTCAGGACTAAAAAACTACCCAGTGTTATTTTACATTTGATTACTTTATTCAGTCTCTGTATTTCTGAATACTCGTGTTAGACCTAAGCAAAAACTTCTCTCTTTATTTCTCTTTATTGGTATCTTTATTCTATTGTATTTATTTGTGCTACTTTTTTCAATTTAATTCAAAGATTGAAATCAAGAATTCCTTGTGTTGTGTAAATTCTTAAGAACAAAATTACCCCATTGTAAAAATGCGATGAGTGAGCATACATTTAGGCGAAATAAATGTAATTTAAAAAAAAAGTCTAAACTCCCCCCTCAAATTAAAAATTCCCCCCCATAAGAATCACCTAAGGGGGGATTTCCCCCCCATTTTCCAAAATGAAATTCAGGCCCTGGTACATACATTTCTTTCATACTTTAGATTATATACAGTGAAATTCATTTATAAAGAAAAAATTTTTTTATATACAGTATATACAATTCAGAATGTAAAAAAAGAAGCAGGAATGAACTATATACATATCCTATATTGGATATTAACATCCAATAGTGTAAATCGCGGCAGCAGCTTCAGGTTGGTAGTCCAAGGCATTGTTGTTTATCTTTACTTCCGGGGTTCTTCCCACTGTTTTCTGAGCTGCACACTCTCATATAGTCAGGGCTCGACATAAGCAATGGCCCGGGGCCAGTAAAAGAGTATGTCGGCTAGTTGATTGTCCATCAGCAAAACAAACAGCAAGTGTCAATGTTACTTCAGGTTATTTATAACGTGTTAAAATGTCAAAGAACTACAAGGCTGATACGAGAAACGGATATAAATCCGATCTTCAATTCCCGCGCTATATGCAGATTTAATGGCGTGCACGTCACCGAAAGCAACAGAAATGAGCTGCATTTTATTGATCATCAGCTAACATTCAAAGAGAAAGAGCGGCAACAGCCTTGGTAAGATCATTTAGTTTCTTTACTTTTAATGATTCTGATTGTGTGTTAAGAGTCTGCAACTTACTTTCACTTTGATTTGCGATAGTTTGCAAGTTGGCTTAATGAATACATGCTCACCTGCGGTGATGCGCGTTGCAGTAGCGTCGTCATATCTGGCTATAACATGACATATACATAGTTCCTACGTGACGTCACAACATACGGGCATTTGCCGACCCAGCGCCATTTCTGTGGGCATGCTGTGGGCAGAACATTAGAAGAAGCTAAAAATAGTTAATTTCGTGATAAAAAGTGAAAATGGTCATCTCCTGCTGGGTCAATGGATGTTCAAATCGTGCCGGAGGTTCAGTTAAATTTGGATTTTACAGTATACCCGTCATTAGACTTCATGAATGCGAGATGACTAACGTTAAGCGTCAGAACAACGATGGAGGTTATGGCTGGCGAGGATAAACAGGAAAGAAAATCCCTCAAAACACGCAAGAATTTGTTGTGTTTTATTGCGAGTGTACACAAATATAAGTTAACACTTTGCAGTTTGAATGATGTCCTGTATACAAAATGACGAGGTATTAAAAACATACAAAAACAACATTGTTTCCACTGTTCGATCGCGCCCGCGACTCTGCCACACGCACACACACATTTCAGCCTTGCAATCTCAGATTATGTCCCTAAAGAACCCGCGTATAAAGTAGTTCCGCATTAACCGTTACATTAATTAATTTGCACGCGAGTTTTGTTTATTTTCATGCCGTAATTATTCATATTCATGCACATATTTCCAGGCTCGGAATTGCTCACATGTGTTAAAACTCCTAGCCAGTACCAGATAATGGTACACATGGATAATACTGTATCTGAGGCAAAGCTGCAAAATCAGTGCTCAGTTTAGCGCATACGGATCCACACCATTTATGACTGAAATTTTCGCATTGTACCTCTCTCTGTCTTGTGTTAATAGAGTCTCTTTATAATCTCTGTCACTTTGTCTCTTCATGATTTTCGTAACATTATAAATAGAAAGAAATATTTGCAATTTGCTTGTAAAACTCTATACTGTCTATGTTAAAACTTTGTAAACACAGCAGCTTATGCCCTCAAAGATGGCGTCTCCGGGGAGGTCACGTGACATTAATTGGCCTGTGGGAACTATGTATAGCATATAACACGCTCACACGTTTATTTATTTTTTTAGCATTTTTGGTAAGTAAGTATGCAAAACTCTTACTTACAAAAAAAGGAGGTCCAGTGAATAAAATGGACCGCTGAGGGAGAAAAGGGAGGGGCTAAGGGGAAGAGAGGAGGAAAAGTGGAATCTCTTAATAAAATGGATCCCTGTGAAAACCACATTCTCTCCGTGTTGGCGAGCCTATGTTCATTGCAGGACAAATAATACATACTGCAATAACCATTCATAGTTACAATGACAATTTGGTTATTTTTGCATGTCTCCAGGGGCTCTCTCTTAATTCCTGTACTCCCTTTGCTGTATTGATTAATCCTAATGTATACAATAAAGACAGTTTAATGGAAAAGTGCTTTACCTTATATTTCTTTCAGGGCCAGTAAAAATATAGAAGGGGCCAGCAAAACTCTGATCTGTGATTTTTTTTAGGTTGAGCCCTGATATAGTGCACGGACACATACACAATTATCTCTCACAATTATCCTTCTAGTTCATTGATAGCATCAAATAAACATGAATAAACATCAGAACATTTTTGGTTCAACCACGGAAAGACGTAGGTAGGCGTCATACCTTTTTTCAACTTTTGTAACTTTAATTAGCGTAATATTTTATTTGCCTGTTGTTCAGTGCTGACCGCTCCAACGGCAACATGAGTCTGTGTATGCGACCTTGAGATGCATTCCGTCAAACATCATTTATCCTTTATATGATTTTTTTTTATTAGTATGCTATTCGTTTTTATACAAATTTGTTCTGCAGGCGAAAACATTAAACTGTACGGTTAATTCAGAATAGCAGAGATATATCCAATTTAAAAAATATAATCAAGTAGCCTAGGCCAATTTTTTTTTTTTTTTTTTTTACAGGCGTAACGTTAGCGCAGCTCACATTTCAATAAACGTGACGTCCCAGTAAAATCTCACGTTTGAGTTAACAAGCTCCTATATTTCGCAGTAGATTCATTTAGATTGATAATAACGGGTAAAAGGCTAATACATTTTGTTTCTGTTATTCTATTTTCCACAATGTCAAAGCCTTACCAAAATACAAGCTTAAGTAATTATTCAAGTTACATTTCATTTATACAGTGAAGACTTATTTTACATTTGATTATTCAATTTCTGTACCAGAATACTGTTAGATTTACCTGAAAAACAAAGCACCGGTTATTGTAGCTTTCTTCTATTGTATTTATCTATGCTTATATCATTTATTTATTTTCAATGCAGATCCACTCCCTTATAAAAGAGCTATTCAAGTCATCTGGCAAAATTGGTTTATATATATATATATATATATATATACAGTGTTTCCCCTATAAATTTTTCCAGCAGCGGTGCTGTTACGTGCCGGAGGTTGTTACCAAGCCACTCACGGGGGGTCCGGGGGCATGCACCCCCGGAAGATAATTTTTTTTTAATAACCCCTTAAACCATGACTTCTGGCAAGTTTTGTGGATAGAAATGGACATTGAGACATACAAATTTATATATATATTACGGCTGGGAATCGATTAAAAAAAATTAAATAATTAAAAACGCACAATTTGCTGTGATTAATCACAATTAATCGCATTTCCCCCAAACTTGTAATCATCAATATTTAAATGTAGAATCACTAATTAAATTAAACAACACACAAAAAAGGGGAAAAAAAGAAAAATGTCCACACAAATTGGACATAAAATAGCCCTATTCATGGGTTTCATCAGGTCCCTTTCCACAGGTGTATAAAATCAAGCACCTAGATTATGAATGCAGACTGCATTGTGCTTGATTAATACACCTGTGGAAAGGGACCTGATGAAACCCATGAATATTAAAATATAAAACATCAATATATTATTCTTCATTCAGTTCTATGCAACATACTCAGATTTAACAGATTTATTTTTTGACTAATTATCAAAATAAAGTAACGTTACAGTCATACAAAGCTATTATTACCAGAGCATGTGACCAGAGCAGGTCATTTTACCATTGTTGCCCAGCATGGCTATTCCAGCTCAGCAAACAGAAGTCTACTACTGAGAAATTTCACGTTATTTGAGCGGACTTTGCTTTTCCAGTGCGTGATCGGTACATGACTGGAGCGTTTAGGCCGTGAACCACAGAGCAGAACCCGCAGCAAAAACAAGGAGCGGAACATTGAGCAGAGAGCGCAGTGCGCCGACACACACACACACACACACACGGAACGGAGAGCGCGGCGCAAACACGGAGCAGAAAAGACCCGCACGTAAAGTTACTAAACAAGCTGCGCGAGAATGAAACCTGATCGCCGAACACGGAGGGGCGGGACGGCATATTTTCCATAGACAGTAAAAAAATGGACACAGCGACCCCATAGACTTCAACGTAGAAAAGTTCGTACCGCTTTCTCCTTTCCACAGGCTTGCTCGCTCTCCCGTGGCGTCTGTCATTGCTATGCAACCATGAACAGAGGCGCGCAGAGAAAACGAGCGCGCCGCGTCGCTTCTATTATGAGCGCGCTTGCCGCGCGCCCACATTTGAAATATTTGCATGTGAACGGCCCCTTATGGCAACGTGACATTAGCCTAATCAAAATATTTCCATTTGTGGCTCTTTCCTCCTTTCTTGTCAACAAGTGGATTCAGAGCCATCGCATTAGCAGTGCCGCCGGTCGCCATGTTTCAGTGTTTTTAAGTGAATGTCGTGATATTACTGATCATGTGAAGATTTTTGCAGCGGCGCTGAAAATCCAGCGGCGGCGCTGCGCCGCTGCTTAATACATTGTAGGGGAAACACTGATATATATAGGGCTGGGTATCGTTTCAAAAATTTCGATACCAATACCGATACCTTGATTTCGATACCGGTTCCTGAACGATACTTTTTTCGATACCAATTTTATGAAATCCATTTTAACAAGATTACATAACACATTACCTCAGAAAAACTTTGGCTTTATTTTTTCCGTTTGACTTATGCTCCTTAGCCAGTGCACAAAGGAACAAAAAATTTTTTTATAAAGAGCTCATGCTCACCAAAGCTGAATTTGTTTGATCAAAAATACAGTAAAACTTGTAACATTGTCAAAGAGTATTACAATTTAAAATCTTATTTGAATATATTTCAAAATGTAATTTATTCCTGTGATGTCAAAGCTAAAGTTTCAAAATCATTACTTCAGTGTCACATGATCCTTCAGAAATATGAAAACAATGTCCTGCTTAGGGGTGGGCGATATGGCAAAAATATCATATCACGATTTTTTTCAGGAAAATCACGATTAACGATTTTATCACGATTCTTTTTATGTTGGTTTATGTTACTATTTTGTGACTTAGCATTACAGCCAAACTAATGTCCATATTTTAAAAACAAAGCCTTAGGTAACAAAATAAAAAAATGGCAGACAGGGGCGAAGATAAATATATTTGTCATTATTTTCTTTGTTATTAAATATTAAGATCAAAGATACACATTACACATACACAACTTAATATACAAATTAAATAGGCTAAACAGTGCTTTACGTTTTCAGCTACAGTAGGTGTATTTAACAGTAGCATTGAAGAAAGTAATTAAATGAACAAATATGAAAATAAATCAAAACAAACTTCACTGTATAAATTATACATTGATACTTATTAAAGCTACTATTAAAGTTATCAGTCAAGAGCAGTGAGTGATTTTCTCTTTGCATTTTGTTGTTTTATTCAAATTATCATAAATTCTAATTATCATAATTTACTCTCTCAAGTTGTTTTAAACTCGAATAAGTTTCTTTCTTCTGTTATTTGGAAGAATGTGGGTAACCAAACAGTTGATATACCCCAGTGACTACCATAGTATATTTTTCTCCTATGGAAGTCAATGGGGACCAGCTATACTGTTTTGATAGCCACATTCTTCAAAATATTAATATTAGAAAAATATTAGAAACTATTAGAAGGAAATTAAAACAGGTTTGGAACAACATTAGAGTGCGTAAATTTTTTGGTGAACTATCCCTTTAAGGACAAGCGTAGCTATTGCTACTGTCTCTTTAAGAGCTGCACGCGACGCGTCTAATATACATGCATTTGACAAGCAGATTTTCTCTCAATTTTCTCAAGTTTGCTTTCACTTTAGACATAACCGACTTTGTTTATGTAAACCTTGTGTGTATTTAACAGTATAAGCACAATAAGACTCGAAAGATAACTTAGTCCAGTCTCAAGGCGCTGGTAGACAGGCTTTTAGTGCATGTTTTAGCTTCACATGTACGCGCTGAGAAACGCACACGTTAGAACAGCGCATCAGCACGCGAATTAAATGTTTAACCGACAAGGCATTAAAGCACATGCAAATTGTGAACTTTTGTGAACTGCAGTGTCCCGTTCCGCTGCATTAACATTTTATGTGAATATACGTCGCGTTGTTCAGTATGTTGGGACTGGCGCCAGAACTGATATAATGCACGATTCTACGATATTTCTTCAAATGCAGATCGTGGAGACATTTTAATCGTCCACGATCAAAAATCGTCATATCGCACACCCCTAGTGCTGCTTAATATTTTGGAAACTATGATACATTTTTTCATGTTTCTTTGATGAATAAAATTTTCAAAAGAACAGCATTTATTTGAAACAGAAATCTTTTGTAACATTACACATGTTTTAAGGTAATTTTTGATCACTTTAAATGTATCCTTACCATAGACTGTAAAAAATATGGACAAAGCGTCTGTGACGTCACCCATAGACTTCTGAAGAACGGTTTTGAGGCCGTTTATGGGGGGTATGGGCGGCGCCATATTTCAATACAAATGTTCAGAAAGGATAACTTACAGGTATGATGTGTTGTGTCAGATCATGGCCGAGACGTCAAATTTCAGGAATTCCACTCGGCGCAGCCTATGCTCGTTGTCAGCTGTCAATCAAGCTGTCAATCGCGCCCTTATTTGTCATACATTTTATATCTAAATACGATCTAAACGAGTTAGAAAAAAATTCACCCCCCTCACAGTTGTCAGGCACTCGGAACCTATCGAAAAATACAATAAAAGTCCATGGGACCAACCTGTAAAAACATGAATTTATGCTGTGAAAACAGACATTTTAACATGGGGGTGTATGGACATTTGCTCCCTTTTGGGACCTGCCCCTAGCGGATTTTCGATGTATTGCAGTTTTTCGCACTTCCGGGTAGGCTTCATTTTTCAGATTAGAATGTTGCCGCTTGATCCTTACTGAAAAACAATTCTGACTAACCAACAATTTTTTGAACGGCAGTGTACATTCAGTAGGTCATTATTGCAATATAAACACTGTCAGAGTGATCAACAAGGTATCTCTTCATTTACCAGTCGAAGACGAAGCAACTTTCTGCTATTATGTTTACTCCGTGCACGGTCAAGGTCTTCATCATATCTGTCGTGGGTACCGGTCTTTGCAGCAATTATTTTACCGCAAATACTGCATCGCGCGCTGTTGGCATCGAGCCTGGAGAAATGTAGCCACACTTTTGATCGACTTATCCACATCTTTAGGGTATTGTGTGTGCGCGCGCGCACTCGCGTCTCATAGGAGTATGTGCGTGGAGAGTTTGTGTGTGTGTGCTCGCGTCTCATTGAGTATGTGCGCGAGTTTGTGTGAGCGCGCGCCTCATATGAGTATGTGCGCGGAGAGTTCCGCGCGTCTCGTGTGTGTAGAGTTTGCGTGTATGTGCGTGAGCGACTTAATGTGTGTCGTTGTGCATTTTGTATTTGTTTGAGCACTGACGTTGACGAGTTAACCCCTTAGGTATCGAAATCTGGTACCGAACAACAAGTCATTTTTCGATACTCGATAGTATCGAGGCAATTCGGTCGGTACCCAGCCCTATATATATATATATATATATATATATATATATACACAAGAAAAAATTAATCGCAATGTAAATGTTTATTGTGCAGCCCTACTGTGTTTATTGCAAAGATATCCAATTATAATAATCATTTAAATTCAATATCTAAATATTAACATGTTATTGTATTGTTGTTTTATAGCGTACATGTAACTAGTAAATAGCTACTTGAACAGATTTTTTTTATTGGATAATTTTTTACTCTTACTCAAGTAACTACAAAGATTATTACTTTTACTTTGAGTAAATATTTCTATAAGTACTTGTACTTTTACTCGAGTACAGTTTTTGGACACTCTAGCCTCCTCTGCTGTGTACTACTAGACAGTAAGCAGTGTAGTCAGTGTGCCGTTCCGAACATAGATTCGGTTATCAGAAATGAATCAGCTCGTTCATGAATTGGACACTGCTCTTACTTCGGAGGGGGTGGCGATTTCTTCAGCTCGAAACAAGGAACGTTTTTATAAAATGTAGTGGACTCTGGAGTAAAAAGCACGACATTATGCTTTTGAATGTAGTGAAGAAAAAGTTTCCCAAAATAAAAGTAACTAACGTTACTCCGCTAAAATACAGATAAAAATGTCCTTAAGTTGAGTAAGTTAACTAAGTCCACCACAGTGAAAAAGGGATCAGTTTGGGGAGTAACGTTAGATAGAAACTATCGAATTGTAGATATAATTTAGAACCGCAATGAACCAGTTTGAACATATTAGGCCACAAAAAGAACAGCGGTTTCAGTTTATCATCAACGCCATTAACGTTACCTTCATGTCAATCCCGCCGACGAACAGTGTGTTGGGCGTCATCTTGCCCTCAGGTAAAATGTAGCCATTAGACAGCTTCAGAGAGGACGGAAAGCCCTGACGGTGCTTCTGGATATCCTGTGGATTTTACAACATTTTCAGCACTAAATCAACACACATTATTAACAATAGAACGAACAGGTAAAAAGTACAACATGAGCTCTCAAAAACAACCAATAACAAAGTTTTTGAGATTCAAAATACCATTACCTGTGAATACAGCCCACATATAAGGCACAGGGGTAACTTAACGTCCTGATACATCTTAGATTTGAAGTAAGGCCTTACGTTTCTTACCGATTACCTAAAAATAAACCTTAGTCAACCGAAATGCTAAATGAAGTTTCAAAGTGCTCGATCACACGCGGCCGAAACCGCGTCGATCTCGTACACGATGTTTTCATGTTTCTTCATTAAGCAATCTTGGCATTTAGGCTAAAATGAGTTAATTAGCCGAACATTTGTGCTCTCCTGGCAGATGTACATAATTTAATGGACGACGATCTGAATTGATTTCCTTTGATGGCGAATTTACCGCGCGATCTATTTTACAGCAATACAACTCGACATTAACAACATAGAACTTTATAGATGGTGGCTGAAAGATGAAACGATCAATTACTATTACTATTTTTGTTACTTACCATATGTAAAATCATTAAAATGACAAAATAAGTTAATGAAGTGAGTGGCTCGTTGTGTCTGTGCTTCTGGCTGGAGTCGCATTAGAGGAGCGCCACACCCATTCTCAGTCCTAATTGGAAAATGCAACATACCAAATAAGGCGAATTTTAAAGTCAATACGGAATAATTTAAACATTGATCATTTTTACATAAAAAAATAAAATAAAATCATTAATCGGTCAAATCTCAATCATTACATACTCTAATTATTTCTAAAATAATGTGGCAGATTTGGTAGAGTCTAAAATGTAATCCATTTTGGTACGGTCTAAAAGTTTGGGAATGTACACCGACCTTAAAAACTTTAAAGGCTATCAAAATTTTATTTAGCATTTCAATTGCAAAATAATCGGCCTTTTTTAAATGAGAAAATGTAATAATATTGTCTGAATTTGACGGAAAATTTGGTGCAATGCTAGTTAATCCATTATTGAGGAGGAAATGTTGTTACAGCGATAGCTAACCGCTAGATGTCACGTTTAAAAATTATGAGCTGCCTGTCTGGACTGAATTTTAGGTCAAATGCCCCTTTACAGACAAGGCCTAAACCTAGTCCTGGTCTAAAATGGATGTTTGAGTTGTTTCAACTGAAAGCAATTTGCACTGACATGTCTTATGTCAGTGCAATTGTCTCAAGATGCACATCAGTAATGTTTTTTTCTAAGGCACATTTATAAAAGTTATTTATATGCTCCAATTGTACTAAAGCCTAATCTTGGCTTAATCTAAGCCCTGTCTGTGAAACCAGACCAAAACCTACTAGGTTAACCTACTGTCCGGTGTTGACTATGTGGAGGTAGTTTAAAGGCAATCACCTCCACAGAAAAGGGAATAAATGGCTAAAAATAACATCAGAGTAAAAGGAAACCGTAACGTGCACAGATCTTTGGATTAGACAAGAGTAATGCTTTTTATTCATCCAGAGTTAATAGGATATCAGTATTAGAAACATCCTTCGTGTCATGTGCAAAACAATACACAGTTACCACGGGAACCAAGACAAAACAAGACTAATGACATCAGAGAAATACTAGAACATAAAAGCTTCACATATCATTGGCTTAAAAATGATGACAAATATGAAAAAGAAAAATCCATAATTTAACAAATGACTATGTCGTGGTCTATGGGCTAAAATCTCGATCTTAAAAAAAGAACAGCCAAAAATGGAAAATGGACAACTGCTCAGGCACTGGTTCATGGAAAATCAATAAAGATGAGAGTGAATGAGAGACACTCAGTCCGTTTCATAAAAAAGGCGCTCTCTACTACTAGATTGAGCATCTGTCAATGTCCTATCCTTATCACAAAAGCCAGTTCCCCCTAAAAAGAGACAAAGACAGAGATAGAGGGAAAACTGAAGCAGAATATAGCTTTTATCTGAGGCAGAGAGTGTCTGTTAAATGCATTTCACAGGATATTGATTTAGAAGAAAACTAATATAGGTTTTCTACATAAACGTCAAGATGCGTTCCAAAACCTTTAGGACATTTTCAAAGAAAATTACAGAATGAAAAATCTCATTAAAGTCAAGGCTGCTTTTTATGGCTTTAGATACCACATTTATGTAACAGAGCAAAGGATCTATGGCCAGGGCCTCACATTTGGAGCACAAAGAAAAGAGTTATTTTGAATTAGGATGGTTTTAAATACACAGCCAGAGGTCAAGGATTTAAGAAACACAATGTGTGGTTTAGGGATTGAGCTACAGGGCATGGGGGCACACGAGGCAATCAGCCTGAGTTCATATGTGCAAACGTCCAGCAGAGTTTCTTAAGTGTTAATGATGGGTCCAGTCATATTTAGGGTAAATCAAGGTTCAAAGGTCAGTAGGATTAACAATAGTGAAGTCAGAGTCCTTGCTGTGAGTGCTGCCGTCATCTGGACTGGAGGACCCAGACGTGGTCCCCATCAGAGGGTCTTGAAAATCCGCCTTGTTTAGGCCTCGTACATGCTTAAAGAGTGGAGCCGTGGTGGTTATGCTTTGCTCCTCACTCTCTGATGGCTCGCCATCCTGTGAGACCAAGATGTAGTCATCCCAGTTTCTCCCTTCAGAGGCCTAAGACAATAAAAAGTGTGTATGAAATTGGTGTTTGGGTGAATCGCGTTAACATATGGAGGTTACAATAAACTAAAACTATTTAAATAAAGCTGAAATTAAAATCAAATATTAGATGAAAAACTGAAAGGAAAATTCTAAAATGTTGCCTTGGCAACTACCAAAAATAAAATAAAGCTTAAGTATTAAAATGACTAAAACCGAAATAAAAATAAAATAAAGCTAAATAGAAATATAAACATTATAAAATTATAATAATGAAAAATAACTAAAATATAAAAATACAAGCTAATTCAAAATAAATATATAAATATTATAGTAGTATATTAATCATACTAAAATAACACTGCTTTAAATAAAACTTTTTTTATTGATTGACAGCCCATAAAGTTAATCCCATGCAAAATCCCATTTTATTAGCCTAATCATTATTATTCTATGACAATTAATGATTCCGCCATGCTCATTATGTAACACAAATGAAATACATGCAAATAAAATTTATATAAAGACTGTAATAGTATTTTTGCTGTACTGCCTTTAATTTATTTGATATTAATGGGGGGAAAAATACTTTATTTTTACAGTAATACATGCGTTTATTTGTCACAAAATTAATCTTGCGTGGTCCTAATCTTGGTCTACTAAAGTATAACCTTGAAATGAATTTATAGAATGTGCATGTACCTGCTCACATGAAAACCGTTTTTTATAATCATCTAAAGATGATTATATGATCACCTGTGGCTCTGGTATTATGGGGACCATCTCAGTGGTCAAGACCTTGACCTTCTCCTCCTCATTCTCTTCCTCTTCCTCTTCCTCCTCCTCTTCTTTCTCTGTTACCATGTCTCCTTCCTCTGTTACCATGTCTCCTTCCTGGTGGTCGTAGCGCTCTGGATCCGCTTGTTGTCCGTCTGTAGAACCAGCTGCGTCTGGATCACTCTGGTCCTTTAGTGTACTATATTGGCTAGAGCAGTAGTGATCGTCTGCTATGGAGATCTCCTCATTCTCCTCCGCCTCAAGCTGACTCTGGTTAAATCTGAGAGCCCCCTTCAGGATGTCCTTAATCTGGGGACAATATAGTTCAGAGAGACCTCTAATTATATTTGTATATTAATGCAGAGTAAGTTATAATTGCATTTAAATAACTGTTTTTCTCATACATGTAAGATCAATTGTACAGTTATTTTTTGTATCACTCTGAAGGGGTTTATTTTGTGGTTATTGGATGGTTATTTACCAATAAATAAATAAATAAACAGTAAAAATCTGTGGTAACACTTTACAATAAGGTTCTATTTGTTAACATTGGTTCTGTAGTCAATAATTGTATCCCTTAAAACTCATCTTTGATCAACAAAATGACATATTTCAGTTTTTTCCTGTAAATTTGGAAAAGGTCAACACCCTTGATTCATTTAGGCCCTGTCCCATTTCTCCCCCCTTAAAACTTCCACTTGGTTTTGAGTGCCCTCGAAAGTAAAGTCCCCTCAACGAGGGGAAGTGGAATTGAAGATCTTTCCCTATGAAATGGGACACCACTATATGCAAATTATATACATGCACATAACTATCCCAGTTATGATCAGGATATAAGTATCCATAATAATATGCTAGAAATCTAATAAAGTAATCAAATGTAAAATAACACAGCATAGTTAATTATAGATAGATTAATGCTCATTAAAGCTAAAGTTATTAATTCAAGAGCTGGGAGTAATTTTCTCTTTGCCTTTAGTTGTTTTATTCACATTAAAGGTGTAGTCATTAGCAGGTTTATTAGACGCTGCCACTTTAAGACCGAATGCAGATCTAATAATACACATTTTCTCCCAACTATTCCACAACTAACTCCCATTTAAGACATAAACTGTGTTAAAGTGAATCTCCAAACCGGTCATTTAGCCATATTTTTGTCTGTATTTGATCGTTTAGACGCGCACATGAAACCCAAAGTATAGTTTGCTTGTCTAAGTTAGTTGCAGTCCGTTTCCGAACGCGCGCCGCCATGGGAACAGGGTCAACGTACGTCTCTTGCGCGGATCATTGTGCATTTGTGCTTATAATAGCTCTTTTTACAATCAAACACCTCCCGCAATTTAGAATCAGCAGACACTGCATTTTACAGCAATCACTGATTGTGCTCAGTGCTGTTTGGGTTTAACGTTAGGGAGAAGTGACAGCGCGCTGTGAAGAAAAAGATGAAGCACTAGACGAACGCGGCTAGTTTTTAATAGTTTTACCTCACATCTTCTTTTTATAATCCTTGGAAGCCTAAATCGAAAATAAAATTAGATTAACTACCCAGATCAGATGTAACGTTATATTTGATGGGCAGACTCTCTCGAAGCACTCGGCAGATATCATGAACATCGTCAGATAGATAGCTTCGTGAAATATTTTCTAACATTAGTGTTCAAAACTTTACAGTCCATTGGATGTGCATCAAACTAACATATTCCAACATATTTAGAAATTTTAACATGCTTATTTGCGAAAATATAATTACAATTAAATTGTTCCTTTCCAGCGGTGTCCGCCATCTTGTTTAAAAAAAATTACCGGCTTGCTGAATCCGCAAGGTATCCTGGGTAATTTCATCTTCCACTTCGTTTTAAGCCTGCATCAGACCGCACTATGTTTTGAGGGTTGATTTTAAGGGGAGAATAGCACTCCCCCTTGCTCTTTAGAGTATTGGGACACCCTACCCTACACGAGAACGCGCAAAAACAAGGGTTAGGGCAGAAATCTAGGGTAAGGGGAGGTATTGGGACAGGCCCTTAGTATATGCGGAGCCAATAATATGCAAATTAATCCCACCTCCACTCACTCACACCAGCTCAGAGATCCACTCGGACAACTTTACTGTAGTAAACGCTCCACAATATATGTTTGAACCAGAAACTGATTCAGATGAAGTGGAAGAGTGAATTATACAGGCTCGTCTACAAGTTGATGTATCAGAATGGCAATGTGTTCTATGCATCACACTCTACAACGTCGGACACATTTCCTGGCTTCTCTTGAGACTCCCCTGCTTTGCAGCAAAGTAATGATGATATGCTAAAGCCCGCCCCCCTCGTGACGTGATTGGTCACAAGGTAGTTTGTGACGCAAGAAACACCAGCAATTTCAAACCACGTTTTTGAGACGTTTCTTTTTTTCACTGCAGTTTTAAGTATAAAATACTCAGCAATGCTGTTGACATAAATTTGCACATGGTTTGTCTTAAAGCATATTAAAAATACCACATAGACATATAAACAACATTAAAAACTTGATTTTAACAGGGGGACTTTAACTACCTTAGTTAAACTAAAACTAAAAATACTTTTAAAGGGGTTGTTGATTATGATTTCACTTTTATAACTTAAGTTAGGCCGTGTGTCCACCAAAGCGTTTTTAGCCAGCTGAAAACGCTAGGCGCTCTGCTAAAAACGCTCAGCTGTGGGCGCTTGAGAGCGCTTTGGCAGCGCAGCGTTTTTTCAGTTGAGACGGTTGAGACCGAGACACTTTGCTTGTTATGATACGGAATATCCGCGAAAGTCTTACTAGTATCTCATTTCACACATATTTTGTTTCTGTGTTGATTCTATATTAAAATGTCAATACAATGTAATGTATTTTCTCTGGCTCTTGATTTTGTTCCGTTATTATGCTTGTTGTTGTCATCTGTTGACGTTGTACAAGCAGAATCATGTGGCGGACGCGGTTGGTCGGTGTGGTATTAGTCCCGCCCCTCCTCCACTGTGATTGGACGGTTGGGTAAAAAGTGACAGTGATGAGCGCTGCGTTTTACCAAAAGTTGAACATTCTTCAACTCTCGGCGACCAGTAAAAAACGCCGAAGCGCTGAAAAGACGCTCAGCGCCTCGTTACGCTCATGGCGTTTTAAAAACGCGGCGCTCCCATTAAAAACAATTGAAAAAACACGCCAGCCGCGAGTAAAAACGCTTTGGTGGACACACGGCCTTAGTGTGTAATGTTGCTGTTTGAGCATAAACATCTGCAAAGTTACAATGCTCGAAGTTCAAAGCAAAGGGAGATTTTTTCTTATAAGGAAATCATTTTTAAGGACTACAACAAACGTCTGGTAGGGACTACACGACATTCCTCCCGGGTTAGTGACATCACCAACCCTAGAATTTACATAAACCCCGCCCCCGGAACGCGATTTATAGATTATCATGACAGAATAAGCTAATCAATGACTAGAAGATAGTTAACTCCACATCAGCAATATAAATTTATCAACTAACCATTCAGAAATGTCCTGTTGAATTATACATGTTGTCACTTCTTCTTGAGTCTCTCCAACATTGTCTGACTCCGGTTTGAACATAAAAGGCTTAAAGTTTATGAAATTTTCAGTGTGTCTGTGTCAGGTAATCGGAGCTGCTAACACGCACAAGCTCTCGAAGCTCCGCCCTCTGTGACAGGAGCAGCAGCTCATTTGCATTTAAAGGGACAGACACAAAAACGGTGCGTTTTTGCTCACCCTCAAAAAGTGACAATTTTAACATGCTATATAAAAATATCTGTAGGGTATTTTGAGCTAAAACTTCACATACACACTCTGGGGACATCAGAAACTTATTTTACATCTTGTGAAAAGGGCATTATACCACCCCTATAAAGCATTTTATTGATCTTTGTAATATTTAATTTCAACATTTGAATGGGACCATATTGTAAAGTGTTACCAAAATTATTTTAAGTGAGAACACTGATTGAAAATGGTGAATATTTTTAAGTTTTAATTTCACACACACAAAATGTATTGTTATATACAGTATATATTCAAAATGTTGTGTTTATCTTATTATTAGGGGTTTTTTTGCAAAGTGGAGACCTGAGTCATACCTGTTTTAATCCAGCAAGTGACACCAGAACCTCATCTTCCTTCTCCAGATGTTCCTGCAGTATCACATCTTGAATTTTTCCTGTCCATTAATCAAAGCACAATCATTACGATTCCATCACCAGTGTGTATGTGAGTGCAGAGATGACTGACTGGCTCAGTGACTCACCTATGTGCATGTTCATCATCTTGGCACAATATTTACTCATGGCCTCTAGGTCATTAATCTGACCCTGTAAAAATGACACCTGGGCCTCCAGCTCCTCCTGTGTGCAAGGATACATACGCATAAATTAGCATACATATAGCACCTATAAAATACAACATTAACAGGTGCTACAACATAATCTCCAAGTAATTAGAATGGACACAAACTGAGAGCCTGAGAATGCAAATGGTAAAGTTGGTAAAGCAAAAACTAAATTTGCTGCTTACCGCATCCTTCTTGTTTATAGTTTTACTGTGGGACCGTGAGCGACTGATATTAAAGAAAGAGTCTTTCTTTGTGGCAGAGGAAGGCGGAGAGGATGTGCTGGAGTCTCGCCCCGTGGACACAGGGAGAGGAGGGGAAGACATTGCATGGTCCCGCCCACCAGACAAACTCTCAGAGCTGGGGGAGGAACTAATGGTCCTGGGGGTGTGGCCTGCAAGGTAGACGTCAACAAAAGTTAGTATCAGGCAGCCTATGAGAACAGACAAGCAAAGAAAAAAATAATAAGCTAGATAAATAGCATAAAGAGTTTGAGACACAAATCACACAGCATGCAGTAAATCACAGGTAAAGCAGAAGTAAAACAAAACATGACCTTAAAAACAGGAGGATTTTCTTTGGACTATGAAGATAACTAACAAAACACGGATATGGAAAGTTCAGAGAATAATTACACTACCTATCAATATCGAATAGTTTGGGCTCAGGACGTTTTTTCTCCAGGTTTTTTAAAGAAATTTTAAATTCAGCAAGGATGTATTAAATTGATCAAAGGTTACAGTAAAATCATTTATAAAGTTACAAAATAGTTATTTTGAACTTTCTATTAATCAAAGAATCCTAAATAAAAATGTATCATGGTTTCCACAAAAATATTTTGCAGCACAAATGTTTTTATGATTGATAATACAAAAAAAATTGTTCTTGAGCATCAAATCAGCATATTAGAATGATTTCTGAACGATCATGTGACACTAAAGACGGGAGTAATGTTGCTGAAAATTCAGCTTTGCCATCACAGGAATATATATTACATTTTAAAATGTATTCAAATAGAAAATAGTTATTTTAAAATTGTAATAATATATCATACTGTATTAATGATCAAATAAATGCAGCCTTGGTGAGCAAAAAATAATTCTTTCAAAAACATTTAAAACAAAAAACATTTAAAACATCGACCACAAATATTTGAATGGTAGTATAAATTACATATATTTTTAATTGGATTAATTAATACAAATACATCATTTTTGTTTTGGGGTGAACTTTTTTAAAACTGAAAAAGCCTGGTGGCAAAAAGCAGCATGAAGTTTATTTGAACACACATGCATGCATTACAGAGCGGACACGTCACAGTAAAAGCACACAAAGAAACAGACAAAAACAGAATCAAATAAAAAGCATTTATAAAGCATGCATGCACTCTCTGGTGCTCTTGTTATCGTCATGGCAGCAGTTACCTGGGGTATCAGATTGAATCTGGGAAGGGAGAGATATCTGAGAGGCTCCACAAGGACCTATGTCTAACAGACAGCAGAGTAAGGCTACAGGCTACAGCACACACCTATTCTGTCACATTTAACTATGTTTAAGCACATGCATGTACACATTCACATAATAATACATGCACACTGAAATATTAATAAATTCTGGAGGTATATGGGTAAAATCAACACAATGGCTGCATCCAAAATTGCATACTCTCTTGAGTAGGTAATCATTTTGAATAAGTAATTGTTCTAAGTATGTTCTATAGTATGAATGTGTGTAGTATGAATGTAATCTGGATGTACTAAATTCGCCATGTTGTCATTATCATGTGACCTACCAGCTTCAGTTACGTCGCTTCACTGCAGAATCACGCCAGAAGTAGGTCATCCGGGTACTTTTTGTCTACTCTTTTATTAGTATTGTGAATTCGAACATACTTTTAGTTTTTTCGCCAACTATACTATACCAACTATGTGATTTCGGATGCAGCCAATCGGTAGGCATACGGGGTTGAAAAGTTGGAAACGAGTGTGTAAACGAGTGCTCACCTTTGCTGAGGTGCACTGGCATACTTTCAGACTTCAGCAGTCGGTGCTGATGCTGCGTTTGTGTGTGTGGCTGATATTTGATCTGCGTATTTGCCGGAGCGGTGCATGATGGCGGCTCGGCCAATGGTTGTGGCACTGGAGGTTGAAGGGGAGGAGCTGATATCACCTCGCTGTTAATTGGCGAGATACCGCTGGAGCCGCTTCCCATCGGTGCAATGAGCTTCCGGCCGAAATTAAGAAGAGAACTGGATACTTTATTAATGTTGAGAGGTGCTGCTTTACTGCTGGCCCTGTAGAAAAAAAGAAAGAAAATATTTTCTAACTTGGAAATATATATCATTTTATATTTTTATATAGAATATATGTGCACAAAGTTATAATATGCACAAAAACACAAAATACCGAGTCTTGTTGACCAAGTCGGCTCCACGGGTTTTGTAGTAGTCAAGGTTTTGCTGGAACTGGTAGTTTACTGGTCTTGGATTATTCTAAAATTATATAAAAAGACATGACAAAAACAAGGGTAACACTTTACAATAAGGATTCATTAGTTAACATTAACTAATAATGAACTGCACTTCTACAGCATTTATTATTCTTTGTTAATGTTAATTTCAACATTTACTAATACATTATTAAAATAAAAATTTGTATTTGTTAACATTAGTTAATGCACTGTGAAGTAACATGAACAAACAATGAACAACTATATTTTTTATAAACTAACGTTAGCAAAGATTAACAAATACAGTAACAAATGTATTGCTCACGGTTAGCTCATGTTAGTTAATACATTAACATATGAGACGTTATTGACTTGTAAAGTGTAACCAAAATAAGTTATACAGAGTACATACTGTACTTTCAGCAGTATAGAGCGTCTCTGCTTTTGAATGTCAAGCTATCTTAAATCTGTGTTTGGGACACTGGGATACATTCCCTAAACTTATATAAAATAAGTTCCAGAAAAAATTATAATAAAATGACTAATTATATTACTTTTATAATATTGTAATATTATATTATATTACAAATAAATAATATTATACATATATATTATTTAATAAATTAATATCACACATACAAATGTATTTGTAATCTAATAATTATTATTTATATAATATAATATAATATTTATTTATTTATGATGTTTATTATTTTTAATGATATTAAAGGTGAATATGAAAGAGTGGGTGTGCCGGACAGTACCTTAGGGTCTCTGAGGAATAGTGCTTTTAGGAGCAGTGAGTGGATGTCTCCAATAGGAGGATAGTGCATCAGGAGGCCGAGACACGTCTGAAAGTTACTTGCGATCACTACGACATGAAAAACACAGAAACGATACAGTTACTGGACTCTCAAATAAACTGATAACGTTCCCCTAGAGCTTTTAGTAAAGCATTTTCATACATGTTCAATGCCAACAGGCATAAGCTCATCTGCATGTCATTAGCTCCTGTGTTTAGATTGTTTATGTAGGTGGCAGTGATGCGCTACGACCAGACAAACTGACGACTCTTTTTGTGGGTTACGTATTGCTTGATATCCATAGAGCTCCAAGGTGAACACCCAAAGTTTATTTACGCCTTAGTAAGTCTGTATCTTGTGTTCCATTGGTTTTTGTTATGAACAAATCACAGATGAGACAGAATTGAACTTACATGCATCTCTGATGTACAGAAGCATAGCGACAAACACGTAATCCACTAAATCCAAAGTGATGCTGTCAGCAAAGAGAGCATCCCAGACCACCAACAGATCCTGCAGGGGAAACTCCCGACCAAACAGCAGTCGAACCCAGCGACTGCCCGCAAACACACAGAAACAGAGAATTTATAGCTGATGGAAAAGTTGACTAATTTTGATAAAAACAACACTTTAACATATCTTTAATTCTACATTGTTTATATGCACCATGGAGAAAGGACAAGAAATAATGATTAAATATAAATGAGTAATATTGATTTTTTTTTTTTTAAATACCTACATTTTAAAAACTACAAACCAACAAAATAAAAAAATACCTACATTTTTAATTAATAATAAAAAAAATATTATATACACACACACATATAATATCTATCTCTATCTCTATATATAGGCTGTGAAAAGATTAAATCCCAATATATACAGTACTGTGCAAAAGTCTTAGGCATGTAAATATTTTATGCTGACCGATTAGCATACTAAAATAACTTGGCCAATAACGTATATTATGTTAAATCTGATAGCAAAAGAGCCACATTAGAATGAATGGCCTCTAATTTACATGTTAACCAATTAGCATGCTAAGCTAACATACAGTGCCCTCCACAATTATTGAACCCCCTGGTAAATATGATCAAAATTGGCTGTAAAAAATAAATCTGCATCGATTATCCTTGTGATCTTTCATTCAAAAAATGTGCAAAATTCTAACCTTTCATTGAAGTAAAAGAATTGAAAGTGGGGGGAAATCACATTATGAAATAAATGTTTTTCTCCAAAACACGTTGGCCACAATTATTGAAACCCTTTTATTAAATACTTTTTGCAATCTCCTTTTGCCAAGATGAGCTCTGAGTCTTCTCCTATAATGCCTGATGAGTTTGGAGAACACCTGATAAGAGATCAGAGACCATTCCTCCACACAGAATCTCTCCAGATCCTTCAGATTCCCAGATCCATGTTGGTGCTTCTCCTCTTCAGTTCAGCCCACTCATCAGGTCAGGGGACTGGGATGGTCATGGCAGAAGCTTCATTTTGTGCTCCACAACAAATTTTTGTTTTGATTTTGATGTTTGTTTTGGATCGTTGTCCTGAAGGAAGATCCAACCACGGCCCATTATAAGATTTCTAGCAGAAAGCATCAGGTTTTGATTTTTTATCTGTTGATATTTGATAGAATCCACAATGCCATGTATCTGAACAAGAAGTCCAGGACCTCCAGCAGAAAAATATGCCCACAACATTAAAGATCCAATGGTATATTAAATTGTACACATGGGGTACTTTTTATCCTTGTGTTCACCAAACCCATCTAGTGCGTTTGCTGCCAAAAAGCTCTGTTTTAGTCTCATCTGACCACAGAACCCTGTGTTGTTTGAAGATCCAGTCGTGTCTGACAATTAAATTTGCTGGAATTTGTTTTTGGATGAGCGAGGAGGTTTTTTTTTAAAGCCTCCCAAACAACATGTGGGGATGTAGGGGTTGTTTGATAATTTTTTTTTAAGGCTTTCTGACCCCCAAGACTCAACTAATCTCTGCAATTCTCCATCTGTGATCCTTGAAGAGTCTTTGGCCACTCAAACTTTCATACTCGCCATGCATTAAGACAGTATAGACACACGTCCTTTTCCTGGCAGATTCATAACATCTTTAGTTGGTTATAACTTCTTAATTATTGCCCTGATGGTCAAAATTGGGATTTTCAATTCTTTAGCTACTGTCTTACAGCCACTTTCTAGTTTGTGATGCTCAACAATCTTTTGCTACGCATCAGAACTATATTCTGTGGTTTTACTCATTGTGATGGATGATTAAGGGGATTTGGCCTTTGTGTTTCCTCATATTTAAACTCCTGTGAAACACGAAGTCATAGCTGGACAGTTTCATGTTCCTAGTCACCCTGGTGTACTAAAAAAGGTAAATATTAATGGGAATATACTTCAGAGATATTTTACTCGTAAAAAATTCTAGGGGTTTCAATAATTGTGGCCAACGTGTTTTGGAGAAAAACATTTATTTCATAATGTGATTTCCCCCCACTTTCAATTCTTTTACTTCAATGAAAGGTTAGAATTTTGCACATTTTTTGAATGAAAGATCACAAGGATAATCGATGCAGATTTATTTTTTACAGCCAATTTTGATCATATTTACCAGGGGGTTCAATAATTGTGGAGGGCACTGTAGTCCGCAAATAGGCATTATGCACTTCTGAAAGGCGTTTCTCAGAAACAGTAGTGAATATCCAAAATCTTTTCAGTCATTTCTGTGTGGCTCGGTCCAAAGATTGGATTGTGCTGATTTTAGGAGGGGTAGCTACCTTAAAGACATGCTGGTGATTATGTCTGTCAATCTGCTGATATGCTTTGCTGATATGTCAAAGTGTTTAAAAAATATTATAGTTTATGACAAATTTCAAAATGGCAGACAGACATTTCTGACAAACATTTCAAAAGTTATTAGCAAAAATAGCCATTTTTGAATCTGTAGGTGACCTGTAGGTGGCGCTGTTCTCAACTTCCGCATGTACTCTCAGATCATGGTGCTGATGAAGCGTACCGAATTTAGTTTCAATAGATCAAAGTTTTGCCAAAATATAGCCTGTGTGGCTCGGTCTAAACTACAGTACATTTCAAAATGGCGACTAATGTAATGGGCGGAGTCTTAACGCAAGATATTGAATGTGATCAGCATGAGGAGTGTAATCGAGAGTATTACGCATGTTCTTTCTAAGATTTTCTTTCTAAGAGTCCAAAAGTTGAAAAGTGAATATTTGAACTGGTGGTGGCGCAATAGAGTTTGTTCTAAAAGGTTCCAAAGTTGGTCAGATTACTATTCAGGACCACCACTAGTGGTACAAGTGTGCAAATTTCATCATTTTCCTACTTAAGGTTCATAGGGCTGCTGTAGACTCCCAATAGGGAGGAAGAATAAGAAGAAGAATACTAACAGATACAATAGCAGCTACAGCAACTTTGGTTCTTGGCCCCTAATAAAATAATAATAGACTTCATTCATACTCACATGCCATAAATCTGGGGTGCTATCTCTAGTCTGTTGAGGTGCATGTACAGTTCAATGTCATGTTTTTTTACTAGCTGGTCCTGAATTCGGTTGACTTTGGTCACAATAGCAACAGAAGGGCCAGAGTCCTGTGGTCTCGCAAAGGGGATGCTGGTTAACATCTCTTCTTTGCCCTGAAATGTTTAAACACCACTTAAGTCATGTTAACAAGATTGAAGTTGGAAGCTGACAAAATATCAAAGCAATTAATTTTACTTAAAGTCACCCATTGTACCTTTCTGACCTCCCGCTCAAAACTGCTGAACCAGGGTTCTGCTGTCTCCATAAGCAGAGAAAACATGACACTATGGGATATTTGATGAAGAACAAAAAGACAGATGCAACAGAATGAGCAAAGTATGTTTAGCAACTATATGCGGTTGATCGAAGCATAATTCTGTTTAAGAGCCACTGTGATAATGTGACATTTACTCACTAGGCATCATGCTCATGGAATTTAGGATCCAGAAGGACTTTCATCTCTTCACTGCAATTGAGGTACAATATGGTTTAAATAAATATACTAAGAAATAGTGAAAATTCAATTAATAATGATTCAAAATTTAAAACAATACACGTAACAAATTGAGCAAGTCTTCAGAAATCTGTATGACAGTAGACAGTCTCGCCTGTGTGGTAATAGGTCAGACCTGGGATTGGCCGTCTCATTGGCATGCTGAAACGCCTGGTGATCACAGTGGAGAACAAACACTATTGGGGCAAGTAACTCATGCATGCCCTGTAGAGAGACAGAGAAGGAGGGATGAGGATGAGAGAAACAAGAGGATAATGTAGAGGTAAATGTTTAATTTGGCAAAATTACACTACAAGATCGACTGAGCCAGTCTGACAAGTTATGTTATGGTGTGGCAGTATTTGTCACAATCATTAAGTGTGTATAAACCTGCTTATACAGTAGCTGCTCATTCTCTCGTGCGTAGCAGAAGAGAATATCAGTCAGCTTTGTCCTGACATCCTCTTCCTGGAAGTACAGCATCTCTGGAAACCTGCAGACAATCAAGGAGTAACAAATATTGTTTTGTATTGTATCTCTAGTGTCTAGACCAGTCAGACACACAATTATTCGTTATAGTTCATGAATAATCCAGAAAACTCCCTCTCCCAACAAGCAAACTATGTGTTAGAGTTCTGTGGACAACCCCCAGAGAGCAACTAACTCCCCAAAAAGGCAGAACAGGCCTCTGGTTAACATAGCAGCAAAGGTTTACAACCAAAAGGAATGTGGAGAGTCAACTCTCTCTCCATTTCCCCATAGGAAAGACACATAAGGCCCATAAAAAGTTATTATTTACATTAATTCATAGGCAAACCTTTTATGAATGAAAATGCATACCTCCAGGACATGTGTATAATTATTACTGTCTTGTTTATTGTCTTTTGTGTCATGTACTGTTTTATTATGCATGCTTTATGATAGAACCAATAAGTAATGTAACCTCACCTATACCATTTTTGGTATCTATGAATTTCTAGTTTAATTATTTGAATGAACATTTGTTATATGTTGATACCTATGCAACATATACATTTTACCAGAATCTTTCATAATTCCTCCCTCAACACCCAATCCAGTTACATATCTATATTTGACAATTAATTAACACTTGACTGAATTTCTGACTGAATTATCTTAAAAACCTTTAATCCAAAGACTTATGTTTGAATGCTTGAATATGAATGCATCCTTAATATAATTAAGTATATGTTTATTTAATGAGAGTAAAAAATGCAAATAAAAAGATATACACGTTTAAACAACCATTCAATATTCACCTTTCACACAACCAGTAAGTAAAAAAAAAAAAAGGAAATTAACACTTATTCAGCAGACACATTAAGTTGATCAAAAATGACAGTAAAGACATTTACAATGTTGCAAAAAAGGTTTTCAACATTGAGAATAATAAGAAATGTTTCTTGAGCACCAAATCAGCATATTAGAATGATTTCTGAAGGATCATGTGACACTGAAGACTGCAGTAATTATGCTGAAAATTCAGCTTTGCCATTACTGGACAAAAATTACATTTTAAAATATATTAAAATAGAAAACAATTATTTTAAATTATAATAATATTTCATACTATAATACTGTTTTTACTGTATTTTTCATCAAGTAAATGAAGGCTTGGTGCACACTCATCATAAGAGGCTTCTTTGTTTTAAAAAGATCTTTTTTTTTAACTTACCGACCCTAAACCTTTGAATGGTAGTGTATGTGTATTGTTCACAAACTTACGTTCGTAAAACATCTTGTTTGATCATACCCCTGAGTTCCTTATCCTGAAAGAACTTATTCCAGAGACTCTGAAAGAGAAAGACAAAAAGAGACAGAAAAAGTTGAAGATGTTAATCAAACCGTAATGGACAGATCCATCCATTCTTATGGTTTTACTGAATTGGATGTTCTCTCACCCCCTCATCCTGTGAGAGTGGGTTGTTCACCACCAGGTCCTGCTGGCCTGCAGCTTTGCGAGGGTTTGTAATGTGCTGCAGTTCAAGACAAACAATCATGATCTAGTCTCAAAACCTACTGAAGACACATAAATCACGACCACGTACATGTGTGCACACACACATACCGTCTCTTTGATTTTCTCGTACTGTGCTCTGACCTCCTTGGTTCGACTGATCCATTGAGTCTTATCTTCTGGCAGGACATCCAGATAAAGCTGGAATGAACAAAACCAAAGCTCGTCATCTACTCCATTTGGCACAGAAGTTGCACACCCAGTAATAACAAAAAGACCATTTTCATGCATTAAGTCTGTCATCTGCACGCTGTCAGTTAGCCATTACCTTCCAGCATACGCTGCGGAATCGGCTGCTCCGTAATCGTCCAATAATGCCAGCCTGCCTGATCCGCGCCAGGTAGTTACTGTTCTGGAACAAATCATCCCACTCCTTTCTGTAAGGAGCACGTCGAACAGAAAGTTATAGGATAGAGTTACACCTTCACCACACAGCATTGAGTTTCAGATGTGAACCAGAGAGGATATCTTGTGCTTTGTGACATTAGGGAAAGATGAATGAACAGAGACCTGTATGACTGAGACGTGGACTCAACAGCACTATCCAATGATCCTCCTGAAATTAAAGAAAGAAAACTACATTGAGAAAATATTTAAAACATCATAGTTGATCACATTTGACCTAAACACTCAACTGGAATCCATTGAACTCTGAACTATATATATCTTTTTCATAGTGCAGAATAGCACTAGGCAATATATTGCATATTAATAATACAATCATAGGTTTTTTTCATTTTTTTTTTTCTTCACAAGTTTGATTAATTTCATTGCATAAATCCAAATGGTCCATGCAAAAATAAATTCAAGACTCAGTTAGTCTCAAAAAAGTACATGTGGGCATTTTTTTATATTTTAAAATATTTTGGTAAAAATAAACATAAATATAGCTGCAAGGAGCAATAACGGGCCCACGGCGTCTGCTTTAGGGAAACTGTGCATGACGGGCAATATGCATTTAAAGCGGGTAAATATAAAAGGACTGTCAAAGTCCCAGCAGCTTGTGTCGCTATGACCATGACCCACACATCCATGAGATCCTTTAAAATCAGACAAATTTGTGTTACTCAGACAAAATTGTAATACTGTATTTTTGATCAAATCAATGCAGCCTTGGTGAGCATAAGAGACTTCTTTCAAAAACTTTTTTTTTTTTCGTACAGACTTTTGAACGGTAGAGTATATAAATAAAATATTGCTGTTAACTACCATGTATTTTTATATTGGTTCATAAAATAAAACCATTAATTAAAGTACCCCTATTATGCAATTTTAAAGCTTCCTAATTTTGTTTTGGAGGTCTCTTACAACAGGTTTACATACATCAAAGCATGCATTACATTGGACATCACCGAATCAACAAACCTATGTGTATATTTCTAATTCATTGCGGTGCACATGTGGGAACTGTATCAATAACCGTTTCAATAATGGTGCATACATTAGCTGAGCTCTTACGTGAATGACTGATGTAACATTAAAGTTTGTAAAACAAATCTTGCTCAATCCTTTATCATTACTCAAAGTAGTATACTCAAATACTCTGCATTAATGGACACAATTGTAGGTAATAGTGGGACCAAGCTGTTCAGGAAAGACAGTAATAATAATGTGAGTTAGCCGGTTAGCTGGAGCCCTATACAATATAAAACACAAAACTATGTATTTTGAACACCCAGTAGAAAATATATACATCAAGAATTATTTTAATCATACTTACAGGTTGTGATTCTAATGAGCAAATTGGTCCAAATAAAGTGAGTATTGTCCCATCTTAAATGGATAAGCGTTTTGTAAATCCCATTTAGACCTCACTGAGATTTGACAAGCAATTGTCAAAGGTCACACTGCTGTTGTATCGCTGTGATACTTTTAACCACCGACTCTTCACTTCCTCATGCTTCGGAAGTGTAAAGAGAATATACTTTTTTTTTCAACAGCATATTCTCGACATGTACACAACACGAACCAGCTACAGTGTTTGAAGGCGGGTTTATAGTGCACTTTGATCTATAAAACTTTGCAGACCTTTACATTCACAAACAACTATATTATATCTGAAAAAGCATAATGGGGCACTTTAAATAAAGAGAAAAATATTTAGAGAAAACATGTCTTGATCATTTTTAACTAGATTACAGTGTTTTAATTATTACATTATATGAAATATGAAATCCACATGAAAGTGAAGAAATTATGACAGAAATATAGTACTGTGCAAAAGTCTTAGGCATGTTAATACATGTAAAGTGAGAATGCTTTCAAAAATAAAATCACAAATTGAATTATTAACATTATTCACATGCCTAAGACTTTTGCACAGTACTGTATATTATTGCTGTTTATTAAGATTCAATATATTTCAATAATATTTCAAGTACAGGTAAAACGCAAAGAGAACTGTTCCCTTTTTCACTCTGTTCACATTTGGGTCAGACTTTGCTTCTGTGTGAACAACATTCTAGAGTTTCTCCTGGCAGAAGAGCTATTAGAAAAATATTTGGGTAAATTAGGACTATATTAGGAGACAAAATAAATTTGCTTGCAAGTCTCTAGTTTTTGCACACTATTTCGAACATGCTTCAATGTGATTTAATGCCTTTTTGTTCTTAGAATATCAGCTAATCCCCAATATATAAAAAAATAATTACAATGCGAAATATGCAGTCCTATTCTTCACACTGTTAGATCTCTAATTTGAATGTAAATGTATTAGGTGTCTTACGGTCTCGGTTCCTGTTGTAGTTCTGTAGAGGGTCGTAACCAGTCTCCTGCTCGTCCTGCTGCAGTGGGTGTCGGGTTTCAAAATTTGGGTGCTGCATGTCCTAAAAAACAACAGAGAGAGCTGAAGCCACAATTGACACTACATGGCAAAACAAGAACTACATCTACACAGCAGGTATTGTGTGGATACTCACGTCTCATAGGCCTGATCGCAGTGGAGACCACAGTCCAATAACCATTAATCTGACAACAAACAACAGAGCAAAACAAATGAATAAACAGACTAAACTAACAATACTAATGGCTTAGGCCTACATATTAAACTATTGGATAGCATGAAGCAGTATGACGGAAATAACAAACAAGCAAGCAAACAAACAATACGAACAACTGACAAAATGTCTTCATCATCGCCTTTTCAGGGCTGGTTAGGAATAACTCAGATCAACATAGCAGAGATACCGTATTTTTTATAATGTCTGGATGGTATACAGCAAACAGATTTTGTTAATCACATTGTTTAAATTTAGTCGAAAGCAGTTTGTAATTAAGTCTGAGATTAGCTGTTAATTGTGGCACAGCATATAAATGGATTTCATTGCCAGCAACTCATGATTCAACTCAACTTAAATTCATGACAGCAAGCAACTTTAATGAGTGCCAGCAACGCTTCTTTAAATAACGTTTAACAGGATTGTGTGTGCGACTGTACCATCACCTCAGGATCATTATACCAACTCTTGTATTCATTTACCAGAATAACTAGCCATGCTAGCATTTGACAGTTGTGCAGTGAATTAAAACATACAGTCTTGACTCAAACAAAGAAACAAAAACAGCGCTCATTTGATCCGTTGTATCTGTGGTATCATTGTTCTGCAGTACTGTGGGTGCATGAGCAAACACTGGCGGTGCCAAGCGCCGTCTGGAAGTGATTCCCAGCCATTAATAAAACAAAAATATCCCAGCTCAGAAAATTCAGTGCCAGACAGCGCTGATGTGACAGCATTAGACCACTAAAAGGAGGGAAAAAACAGCTTGTCTGCATTTTTTCCCCTATTTTTAAACCTAAATACATTGTTTTTTTTAAGAGGTGGTTCTGAGTCTGACACACACAAACTCCAGCAAATGTCCTTCATCAATTATACAGATAAACTAATAAACACTGATCTAAAAATGTCAGTACAACAACATACAGCCTGTGCAACTCATTCATTATGTACAACTGGGGTTTATTAGCTGACATAGCCTAGGCTATAAAGAAATGATGGAAGTGGGGTGATACAACAAACACACACAGAAAATACAAAAATCAAATAAAAATCAAAGCAATGAATAAAAAGTAATCATTTTTTACAAATATTAAATATTAAATAAATATTAAATAATATAAAAACAATAATCATATTATTATCATTATTAAATAATAATAACAGCAACAACTGCATCTTATGTAAGCTAAAAGCATCCCTCTTCATTGACAGTCATTCAAAAGTTTGTTTTCTGACAAAATAACAAAATGTTAACAAACAAATTATAATTATTTCATTAGCAAAGACGACAGAACGTCTGGCACCAGCTGAGAAACTGCTTTAGTGATGAATGGGAATGCTAACGGATAGCTTTCTCCAGTTATTATAGACCTCATTGGTCCAGCTCAATTAGATTTATGCATTAGTTCTCTGGTACAGTGGGAAATCCCAGGATCCTCTGCAGTGAAGTACAGTGCAGGAAATTAGCATAAAGCCTCAGGGACAACTACAGGAATGATTAAGTCAAGACAGACAGACACATGAATAATAATTAAAATATGCTGAACACTACAATAATAATGAACTGGATGTGCAAGATCCCCCACACAAAAGGAATTCAACAGAATTAAGACACAAAAATAAATAGCCTATTATTAAGTAAAAAAAAATTATAATTTGAAATAGCTCTCTCTCTACAATTAGCTAAATAATGTTTGGTTGGTGTAGCATGAAACTATTGTCTTAATATTTATCTGTTTCTAACACTGCAACTACTGCGTTTACTGTCACAGCTGCAGGCTAAAGGCAGCACTGATGCAATCACTCCCCAAATGAATCCTTGCATATTTCATTAGCTATAAACATATGCGCAGTGATCACACGCACAAAGACACACACATGCGCACACACACATAAATATTTATCACTGCACCAAATAACTGTGGTGAGAAAATTTACTTGATTCAGATGCAACATTTCCTGTGCTTGTATATGTGTATATGCTTATACACATGCATAATCTATGAGAAAAGCTTGATTATAGCAGTATACATATAGATGTACATTAGGGTGGCCATTTCTATAACACCAAAAAAAGAAAAGAAAAAACAGAAAAATGATCTTAACATTTTTTTATTTAAATAAAAAAATATATTATTTATTGGTAGGTGAAACATGAGCTTACTGCTTTAGTGCTTTTATTAAACGGTTATTCCATAAAATGATTTAGCCCACCCATTTAAGGGGCTATATGTAGAATTCAGAAACCCTTGTTATTAGCAACACGACACCGGTGGCCGTTAAGTGAACTGCAGCCAGAAACGTATTGCTCGTGCTCGCACTCATGCACACGTGACGTACAAGAGACGGAGCGTGATTTAGTTCCCCGATATACTCACAGCGAAGTTCTTTTTCGTTCTTCGCTTAGAAGTAAAAAGTTGGATATACCATTGCAGCGAACATCCCAATGTGGTCCACGCAAATGAGAGCAACGTTTAGATGAATATGTAAATATGTGCTGCATGCTATAGGGCTGTCGTGGTGAAGAAATTTCCCTTGAGGTGATTTTTTAAAACATTTTTATGTTTTTGCTATAACTAAGTGTTACGATGTGGTCAGCAGGCAGGAAGATTCAAGATTCAAAAACAGGCTTTATTAGTAATCCAACTATAGCTACAAACGAGGACATAATTAGTAACCAATGAAACCGAAACTGAACAGAGCAGGGAAACAGGAACTAAAGGAAACACAACAGAATGTCAAAATAAGGGTCCTCACATAACAGAACATAAACCTGACAATAAGCTGGTTAGGCTATTATTATTATTATTATTATTATGTGTATAACAGTTAGGCCTAGTTCCGATCCTCGAATCTGACTGGACGAGAGGCTTTCTAAGACTGCTGATATTTACCAATAGTATCCAGCATCAGCACTGCTTGCCTCTACGCATTCTAGACTGGCTGTCAGTCAGTGCAGGTTACATTGGCAACGCACTTTGAGTGAGCAAAACCATTCATTCAACTGCGTGTTCAAAAAATGCTGATTCATTAATTAATTAAATGAAATAAGGTGTTGCAATTGCTTTTTCTATGGGTGTATTCACACCAGGAAAGTCCGCTAGTTCACTTGCTTTGATCCCGACCAAATACAATATTGATTTTTTTTTTGTTTGGTGTGGTTCGCTTTCACACTGCCCTTTTTGCAAGTGAACCAAAATGTGTAAACAAAACCACACGTGTGCTAAGGTCATCCATTCATTGGACAGAAATTCTCAAGTAGGGAAAAGCAGGAAGTGCAAATCCCCTCTCCTTTATCCATTCGCTGAACACATTAGCATTTTTATGCGTACCGGATCGAGACCACCTCTTCAGCTGGGTCTCGGTGTGGTTGTTTGGTCCGCACCCGAGTGTGATCGCTGTATTCACACCCATGCCCAAAAGATCCGCACCAAGGGGGGAAACGAACTTGAATTCGATTCAATCGAACCAAACAAGACAGGTGTGAACACACCCTAATATCGCTTTCCTCGCTCTTCAGATTTGGCAAACTTATTTTTTTCATGAATATAGACAAAGACAGATGCAGGTAATCGCACACGCTCAGTCGTTCTCTCTTTCACTCACTCAATGTCTGTTTAGGCTTGTTTAGTGCACCTACTGTGCAGCCCTACAGTCCTACTGTGCGCTTTCCTCTCAATAACAAAATAAACAACAAAAACGACAAAGAGGCATTTAAGAAAGCATCTGATGATTCTGATCATAGCAATGTGGATATTTGCACCAGCTCTGCAATTTACTGGCATCATGCTGACAAATTATGTCATTAAAATTACACTATTATGATAGTTTGGATATAGTATATTTGAGACTATAGACTACATACTAAGATCTGACTATGTGAGACTATTGTTTGAATGAATCCCTTTTCTTTCCATGACACATTGACATGACATTGCATGACAAGCATTCATTTCACATGTCATTTAACAGAAGAGAGGTTCTCGGAAGAGTGCGTAATCATCACATCCTTTGGATTAGTAGTAGAGGCTTTCATAGACAACCGAGGAAGTAAGGGGTGGTCTTGTTTTTTAAGTGTGTTGCAAACTGTTCACTACAGAGCCCCTAGATGGACGTGGTGGTGGATAAAAATGTGGGGGGAAAAAATAAAAAAAATAAAAAATCCCATCATTTGCGTCCCCCCGAGAATCTTTGCGTTCCCTCATAAAGATATTTGCGTTCCCTCGCAAAAACTGTTGTGAGCTTGGACATTTACTTCCTGTTTAATATCCAGCTGGCAGTGTTTCAGACAGCTCCGTACATTAACAATGGAGCGTTTCATAGTGTTTGAACTTGGACTCAAATATAAAGAAATTATCAATATATCCACGAGCCAAACGTTGTTAAAACACAAATGACACCCATTTACAATCATAGTAACGTAGACAACGAGCTACAACCCAATTTTCCAAAGAGCCAAAGAGATGCTGTTTTGTCCACCTCGTTTCCAAAACTCATTTGTTTGACCTTCCTAAGGCTGACGAGAGTGGTTACAATTGATTTTAAACACCGTTCCTGAACATTATAACCAAAACATGTATCTTTGTGCAACACATTTTATGGAGAACAGCTTCCAGAACCTAAGATAGTACATTATAGGGCAGGCTATGCATAAAAGTTTCTCCTAAAATGGAGCAGTTCCCTACGGTGGCCGAGAGAGCTCAACGCGCTGCAACTGAAGAAAACACATGCAAATAGAAAAAACACCCGCAAATTAAGAAAACATCTTCATCAGTTTCACAACACATGTTTGCTCCAAATACTCACAACACAACCAAATACAGAAACGCGCTGCAAAAATTCACAACACAACCAAATACAGAAACGCGCTGCAAAAGTTCACAACACAAACAAATACAGAAACGCGCTGCAAATAGGACAGAACACAACGGAAATGTTTCCGGGGAACCCAATAAGTGACGGACGGATGGCTGGGACGTGCTTATTGCTCGTGAGCTTTACCTATGCCCTACTCTCTTAAAAGGGCAGACGGCAGAGCCCTTGAATTGGGCACTTTGGAGGGAGCGGGGCAATTGTGTGCCATTATGTTGATGAAGGGAGCAATGAAAGACAACGTAATTTCCTCATTATTTTCACCTGGGATGTTCCCATGACAACGCAGCGCGTGTCCATCAGCTGAATAGCTGTTCTTACCAGAAATATAGTATTATTGCTGTTAACATAACTGTTGCAAATAAATATACATTTTATACAACAAAGTTTTTAAAATATGCGTTAAATCTGTGTGAGTGTCTCAACTTTAAAACTTGCCGTCTCATATTTGGACCCTAGCTGCATTCTAACATTTCTTATGAAACTTATTTTAACATAACATGACAAAATGTGTACAATGTAACTGATGTATAGAGTAATGTCTTTCCCTCTTTCTCTCTATCTTTTTTTATTTATTTATTAATTTTCGTCTTCAGCTCATTGTTCTTTTTAGTATTCGTATGACATTGAACCGTCTATGCATTGAACATATTGTAAATACATTTTGTATATTGTATACAAAGTTGTATGTCATAAACGTGTCATCTCTGTATGTTTTGCAAAAAAATTTAATAATAATAAAAGTAGACAGCTGTAAGCACGTCCCAGCCGGGTCCGTCACTTATTGGGTTCCCCGGAAACATTTCCGTTGTGTTCTGTCCTATTTGCAGCGCGTTTCTGTACTTGTTTGTGTTGTGAACTTTTGCAGAGCGTTTCTGTATTTGGTTGTGTTGTGAGTATATGGAGCACACATGTGTTGTGAAACTGATGAAGATGTTTTCTTAATTTGCATGTGTTTTCTTCAGTTGCAGCGCGTTGAGCTCTCTCGGCCACCGTAGTTCCCACTTTGTTGGGACAATCTGTTGTTTATGGATCACAATTTGTAAGTATCTTATTATTTGTAGTTGTGGTTTCTATTACCAGTTCCAATTATAACAGGGCCTGAATTTCATTTTGGAAAATGGGGGGGAAATCCCCCCTTAGGTGAATCTTATGGGGGGGGATTTTTTATTTGAGGGGGGAGTTTAGACTTTTCTTTTTTTAAATTACATTTATCTCGCCTAAATGTATGCTCACTCATCGCATTTTTACAATGGGGTAATTTTGTTCTTAAGAATTTACACAACACAAGGAAGCTTGATTTCAATCTTTGAATTAAATTGAAAAAAGTAGCACAAATAAATACAATAGAATAAAGATACCAATAAAGAGAAATAAAGAGAAGAGTTTTTGCTTAGGTCTAACACTAGTAGGCTATTCAGAAATACTACAGAGACTGAATAAAGTAATCAAATGTAAAATAACACTGGGTAGTATTTTAGTCCTGACTAAATTAAATACATTAATCCTGATTCCTTAAAATGAATGCTATGTTTTGTTGTTTTGACAACCAAATTAATGACAGACACATATGTCTGCTGTCCCTTTAAGAGCTAGTGCACGGATTCTGTTTCATTATACGGTCATGTGCGATTTATGCTTATTTAAGACATAACCGACTGTGTTTAGAGGATACTCACCAAGACCGAAATTGACATCATTTTCACAGTTGATCAACTGTGCCTGTTTTTGACTGTTAAAGCGATATAATCCACGAAAAATAACTTTTGTTACCCGCGAGCTGTTTGTGAGGCGGCTTTACTCTATGTGTGCAGAGAAACATCTCTCAGACAGCGCGCAAGTACCGAATAGTTTAAAATCGCGTGAATGTTTAAACTGGTAAGACTTAAAAAGACGTGCAAATGGTAAACTTTAGTTACTCATGCAATGCTGGCCCGATTATGCAAGTGACAATTCCGTCTATCCCGACTCCCGAAACGCGAGAGTGTAGCTCTTAACGAGTGATAGGAGACGCAGAACCGCTGAATCACTCACGCTGTTTGAGAAATCGCGTCTCGCAGACAGTTTTAAAATTACTGATTTGATTTTATAATCTGTGTGGATTAATTTACTAATACAACCTACAGGCTAAAGTGAATCAATGTTTGCGGGAATTTCCCACATTATAAGTGGGAGACCTGCGGGAATTATTAAAATTATGCGCAATACCGCGCTGAAATTCAAGCCCTGTATAAGTTTATGTAGTTGCTATGATTTTAACAAAGGGCAAAGCTTTGCCTTTGCTAGCCTGCTAACTAACATTACAGTATTGATGTAGTGTTTACTGAAGCTTTTGTAAGCTCTAATATCATGTCACAATATCACAATCACAAATATAACAAATATCATGATTAAATGGAGTAAAACGTACCTAAAATGTATAAGAAAATGTATAAGGAAAAACAATACCACTCTGAAACGTCCTGTGAAATCCGTACTTGCAAAGTCTGTGCATGAAATCAGTTCTGAACGATCCTCTTGTTTGTTAACATTCTTAAAAGAATAGCCTAGTTCACGAAAAAAAATTCTGTCTTCTGTCAAAAAAAACTTCTGAAAAAGTTGTTTCAAACCTGTTTGAATTCCTTTCTTCTGCTGAACACAAAGGAAGATATTTTGAAGAATGTCGGTAACCAGACAGTTGATGGACCCCAGTGACTTCCATAGTAGGAAAAAAAAAATACTATGGAAGTCAATGGGGTCCATCAACTCTTCAAAATATCTTCCTTTGTGTTCAGCAGAAGAAAGAAATTCAAACAGGTTTGGAACAACTTGAGGCTGAGTAAATGATGACAGAATTTAAATTTTTAAGTGAACTAGTCCTTTAAGTCTGAATCAGGCTTGTACTGGTTTGAAATTTACACCATCCTTAATATTTACACCTGAGCAGATGAAACTGGTGACATTTCCAGAACACTTGCTAAGTGGTGCCAATCACAACACACTGGGCCAGCTAACCAATCAGGGCCAACCAAACACAGCGTATTTCGTATTTTGGACGGAGGGGTTTCCTGCCAGATTGACGCCAGATAGGGGAGAGAGGTTATGTAATAATGTAAAATATGTAAAAAAAAAAAAAAAAAAAAAAATTTAACAATCAAGCATGAAAGCATATTCTAGTACACCCCAAAAACAAAATCAAGACTTCATAAAAGGGCATAATGGAACCCTTTTAAATACTTAATAGTATACTTACAAAGCTATTTATTTTCAAACATTTGTTACTCAAACATTTTTACACTTAAATCTAGACTAAAATATGCCCTAGATATTGACAGAAAATGTTCACATTTTTTGGTAGTTCTTTGAACTTAAAATTGCTCTTATTATAAAAAAATCGTATTTTTGTGTGTGTGTGTGTGCGCGTTTTGTTTTATTGTATATACATTTTCAGAAAAATTAAACCTGTTAGGAGGATATGTTTGTAACTTAATATTGTGATAATACCATATACCATGACAAAAGCTTCGGCAATTATCGTGATATGAAAATTTTATTCTATCAACACCAGAGGCTAATATCCATGCAACCCTATGAAAATGAAGATAATCAACTGTCTGTGTGTGTGTGTGTGTGTGTGTGTTTTAGATAAAGAAATGAGGAACCAAAAAACTACTGTGAGAATGCTAAAATAGAAACCTGTGCAAAACCAAATTGAAGCAACAGAGCAAAAATTACTCACAGAAGTAAACATAACAAGATGAAAAAGAAATAGGAATGCTAAAAAGAAAGTTATTTTAGACTAGTAAAAACTTGCAGAAACCAGAACAGTATTTACTGTATTTTGTGAATTAGGATCACAAAATAATCCTCAGAAAAACCCCAGCAGCTCATTCCATCTGATCACCTGTGGGTGCAGCACACGGTAGCAGTAATGAGGGTTACAGACGCAGACCAGATCTAAACCTGTTTTTAACACACTCACATGCCTTCACTTCATCAGCCAATTACAGAGCAGACCTCCAACACCAATCACATGACTCCAAGGAATTCAACAAGCTACTAGATGAACTCAAAAACCCAATGTTATGAAAGTGCAGAAATATGCTTGGTCATAATATTAGAGCAGTACATATTTAAGAAAAGCATGTGCACATATTCAAAAACGCTACAGTCCTGTTCTGTAATATACATTGCATTCACACACATGGACAACCACAAACACACACCCTCTATTTTGTCTGAAAAAGGCCATTATAAACTGAAGACAACCACAACTGCAAAGGGAAGAAACTGAAAGATGCTTTTACAATATTACAGGACTTTAAGAGTACATCTTTCTTCATACATAAATTAACCAAAGGCCATTAGGTCATTGTAATCCGACATGGTATGCATTAGATACTGCATCATGACAGGCATTTAACTCAGAAGTGTGTGTGTGTGTGTGTGTGTGTGTGTGTTAACAGGAGGCAAGCCAGTCTTGTGATGCCCTGGCAAGCCTTTTTCTGTTGTTCAGACTGTGTGCCCTCAGGTCCAAAGCCAATCATATAGGCCTAGTACTTCAAAAATCATTCTGTCCTACTTCACAAATAGATTATAATGTTACATACAAAACTAAATCAAAAATATTAAAGGAGTAAGAGGAATCATGATCAATGAATTCTCAGCAGGGGAGTCACTAAAATTCAGCTGGCGCAGGACAAAATTGTAGGCAAAGAAAAAATTTAATAAATTAAACTAATGAATTAAGTTACTCTATATAAATGATATACTTAATAAAATAAAAGGTATTTATTATCAGCATCTGTATTTTATCCAATAATAAAAACAGATAATATCACGGTTTAAAGAGTGATTAAATAAAAATGGACAATTCTTGTTTTTTATTGAATATTGCAGCATTTATTATAAAAGACTTATCCATGCATTTTTTTTTTTTTATTATTAATGTGCCCTTGTAATCTTTAATAAAAACACCGTTCTCTTGCTCTACATATCTTCTCTTCTCTGATGACACGTTCACTGGCGCGAGGGCGGGACAACCTGTCACTCACATCAGATCACAGCAATAGCAAACCACAACCATCCAATCAATTCCCAATGGACAAAAATCAAGTCACGCCCAACATTTTTTCTTGTTCGAGAAGCTGATTCACTCGGATATAAGTAACCATAATTAAGAACAGACAACTTCTGTTTGATGCCACATTTAATTTCATGGATTTAAAAATACTTATCTTTTCTGCTTACATTAAACATAATATTAAACAGTTATCCATGTTCTCAATTATAAGTTATGCATCAAACGCATTTAAAGTTTAAACAGACATTACAATACAGATTTAAAATATCAGCTTTCATATTGTCGATAAGTCACAGGCTCACAGCATAAATAATCACTGGCTTAAGGCAAAGCTGTAACCACCTACTGTATTTAGTGACCATAAGCCCAAACATAAAAATTTAAGAATCAACCATTAAATAAAACCCACATAAATTATTCTGAAATGTAGGGGAAATATCCTTCAGACATGAGAACTAAGATTTCATGAAGCATCCCTAAGCAGAACTAAAAATAGAGGAAGGACACAAGACATCAATCCCATCAGTTCCTAAACAAAACACATCTTCCCCAATGTCAGGATAAAAGAATGGAGAGAATAATTAAAGGAAATGTACATTACATCAGACAGACATTGAACTTGTGGACTAATGTGGAAAATGAAATTCAATTTGAAACTTACAGGCACTCGTACAGCCTTAATATCAAAGACAAATTTCAAAGTGGTCGTTATAATCACTCATACGAGTGTCCCCGACGCTTTACGACAGAAAACATGTTAAAGTTGGATTTATTGATGGAGCTCTTGAGTCTAAAGGCCTAACGGGGCTGGCAGCTCCACACTTCCGATATTAATCATTGCATAACTTTTCAGACTTTCGTTGTCCCAGCATTTAGTTTTGATAAGCACTCCGACAATCGTAAAAGAGAGTTTCAGTGCAGTAAAGGGAATTCAGCTCACCTATTTACCTGCAACGCTTCACGCGGGTCTGCCCATTCTGCCAAGTGCAGTCTGCATGTAAACACTCTAGCGCGAGTCTAGGCGGATGTGCCGCAGAACAGCTGATCAAGCACGTGACTCCAGACGGGAAGCCTCAAGCCTGTGAGCGAGTTCAGATATCACAGGTTAGAAATGTGCGCGATATTTTATCGTTATTTTATTTATTTTTAATGGAAAGTCAGAAATAACTCGTCTAATACAAGAGCTTTAACTGCATTATGGAGAGATTTTTCGTTATATCACCAAAAAGCCACCATATACCATATATAAACACGTGACTTTCGAGGTATTTAGCACGTCCCATTTTACCTGCCATTAGTTTTTTTAATTAATTTGATTAATCTTTGCACTTAATCAGAGTCAGAGATGATTGCTAAAAATGTTCGTAACTCAAATGAACCATCTCATTTGATTTTCACCCCTAAACACACCTGTCCTCCTCACTCGTCAGACCATAACTCAATTCTTAATATAACTTAAACTTAAGGGGAAAAAAAGAATATATATATAATGTATATTCTCATATGTTACTCCTATGCACTGGCAGAAGGAAGTTTTTTTATTCTTTTTAGAATATTCCTCTAATTTTTAAACATAAGGTTTCACTCTACTACTCTTTGTCAACACTGTCAGATATTCATGAAAACATTTATGAAATTGGACAAAATCAAAGTTAGTGGGATTTTTAGATATTTTCCTTTATTTTAAGTGGATCATGTTAGTATCTAGCTAAATAAAGTGTCTCTTGCATTTAATACAAGTGAAATGAAAAATAAAAAAAGGTTATTTTGTCAATACTGCAATATTTTTTTTTTGATTGTGGTGACAGTTCAATAGATGGAGTTTAAATTCAGTATATCCTGTATTCTCAATTCATTCCTGGTGAATGCTAGATTTGTATATTATTTGACACATTTCTTTTGTAGCAGATAGTGTTGACCCATGATATATGAGTGATATATGTGAGGAATGTGAGAAAATGGAAGCAGCAGGTGGTGAAAGTGTCTGATTAATTAAAAAGAAAAACTCAATTTAAGATGGTAAGAAAATGCTGAAGGCAACAGCATTGTCATTTCTGATGCTAATTAGTATAAAAATTAAGTTATAATCGAAAATACCATCACAGTAAACATCCATATAAAGCCCATTTTCATTCTGGTTCTTGAATAAAATGGCTTTAAACATAATGAACAATAACAATACAGATTTATTGTAATTCATTAGAGAGAGAATTATTCACTGTAATTCAAAGTGCTGTTTCTATTGTGTTTTGTTCTATTGACAATAATACAGTAATGTGCTGTTTGCTTCTAAACATATAATACATCATGGTTTCAGGGCAACAATCTTTTAAAAGACAACACTGCTTGGCTAAATATGCCACCATTAACACTGATTGACGTTGCCTGCCTGCAAAAATACAGTTGAGGATTTGAGCAGAAAACGAGACAGCCAATAAATAATGCTACTATAAAATTGCAAATCTTATTCATTTAGGGGTGTAAATACTTGCTAACAACAATTCAATTGCAATTCTTTCCTTAATTAAGTGATACTTTATGAAAATGGTGTCTCAATTTGGTTTGAATATTATTGTCACTCAGCATCACATCAGCGTTTTTACACCCCTAATATTAATAGAACATTTATTTAGAAATAAGAACAGTGCTATTTAATTTATTCTGTCCTTGGCACGTCCATTGTGAAATCCTTAAAATTCCAACTCTATAGTTGGTTTTAGCAAAACACCTTGTGCATAAAGGCACAACCGTAAATAGGCTACATTTAAGTTATTATATTACCCGGTATTCATTGCTGTTTATTTGTTTAAATGGGATTTAATACACCACAGTTCAAAGGTTTGGGGTCAGTAAGGTCTTTTGTGAAATATTATTACAATTTAAAATAAGTGTTTTAATTTACTTTTAAAACATTTATTTTTAATTTATTTTATTTAAATATATTTTAAAATGTAATTTATTCCTTTAATGGCAAAGCTGAATTTCCAGCATCATTACTCCAGTTTTCAGTGCCACATGATCCTTCAGAAATCATTATAACATGCTCATTTGGTGCTCAAGAAAAATTGGTCTTCTTATCAATGCTGAAAACAGTTCAAAAGAGTAGCTTTTTTTTCTTCTTTCAAATGGAAACATTTTGTCACATTATACATTTCTTTAGTGTCTCTTTTGAGCTATTTAATGTGTCCTTGCTGAATAAAAGTATTAATTTTATTCTAACAAAATGACCCCAAACTTTTTAACTGTAGATATATGTATATATTTTTAGGAGTTTATGAATTGGCAGTAGGCGGGGCTATCATCATGCTCCTCCTTACAAGGAAGCTCCTCCTCTTCTTTAATAGTAATGATAAAACGAGTTTGTGTAGATGCATTCTGTTCCACCAAATCAATGTCTTGTTTCCCTGTCATCATGTTTGCAGTTGTCTTCTCATCTTTTTCCATTACTTCCCTGCATTCATCCTCTGCCTCCATGTAATCATCTTCACTTTCCCCAATCACTCTTTCTGTGCTGTTGTCCTGTTCTTCCTGTCTGAGCCAGTTGTGACCATTGAAAAAGCTGAGAACAGCCTCTTTGGCTACACCCAGTTGAGCAGATAGTGTATGAATGGCCTCTTGATCTGGATGTAGTCCCACTTCCTGAATGAAACTCTGCAAGATTGCATGGGCTTCTGGTGGTAAAGACCTGCCGCCAAGATTTGGGCCCATGTGAGAGTCTCTAGGACCTCCAGTGATAAGATGGTGCTGGAGGAAGGGTTGATGGTGCTGAGGTGGAATTGTATGTAGTTGTTGGTGCTGCTTTAGATTCACCACATGCTGTGGTATCACCTTTATAAAATAAATATAGATAAGGTAAATAATTATGAGAGTGAACACAATTTTTTACAAAAAGTGGCTAATTTGATATATCATGGCTTATATAGATGAAATTAAACTATACATGTACAGTCAGCAGTTGGATATTCATAATGTACTATAATTGTTTGTGTGTGAGCTCTCACTTGCAGTTGTTCAGTCAGTGGTCTTGTGTGTTTTTCTGAGTAGAATGTCTGCCCAGTATTGCTCTCTTGGTCATATATAATATCTCGCTCTGATTGGTTGAGATTTAGAAACTGGCGTATCAAGGACAGATTTTCCCACAGTGTACGATTCTGAGGAGAAGGCTCCTCCTTCCAGCGCAGGAGCTCACACAGCCAACCCTAACACAGAAGCAAAAACAGTGGGGTTCAAACATCTCAGACAATGTTGAAAATCTGATTCAAAGTCTAATTTAATCCTGGTGATTCATGTAATGTTTTAGGATTTTTAACTATTTCAAATGAGAAAATATTTTGATGTAAAATGTGCTTTCTGTGGCATAAATATTTAAATATATAATAAATATTTATATGTAGGAGATAAATATTTAATTTTCAAGAAATATTTAAAGTTCTGCAGTATTTCTAGGTCAGTGGACAAATAAGCAAATTTGTGATGTTAAACGTATGAATGCCTTTGTTCAAAATGTAAGATTTTCAAATGATCTCACAAATTCTTTTGCTGATAATTTAATTTGTAATGGGGAGAAAATGCTAAAGAAAAGTCTTTTAGACTTTTGGACCCGACTGTACATATTTTCTTATAAGCTTGGGAGGGATACTAATTATTTTTATTACAAGTATATATACAATAGTGGCCAAAAGTGATGTCTGGCCTAGGAAAATTGACATATTCACCCTTTATTCAAATATTATAAAAAATGTATTAAAGATTTTGTAAGCATATTATATAGTGCTTGGAGTCAATTGTTTTTATGTGTGTATGATAAAGCAATGATGAAGGCTGTCATACAAAGAAATTATGAACACCTGCAAACACAAAAGAGAACCAATTAATTATTAATAACTTCTGTTGTTGTCAATTTATGCTTTTTCCTTTGAGCTTTTTGTTTTGCTATGCATTTTTTGCAAAGGAAAATAAAACCTGTAGCTTTGCCTTTTTCGCCAAATAATTTTGTCACATAAATACCCTGACCAAGTGTTTTGTTCTTCCCTCATATGTAAAATATTTTAAAAATCTAAAATATTTTCCTCATATTTTGATGGTTTAATCAAACTTGTAGGGTCGATAAAAACAAATCCCCTCCGGACATCACTTTTGGCCACGACTGTATGTATTAGTCCTTGCATTCATATAAATATTTAATGTACATTTAAATATGTTTCAAACGTATAGGCCCTATACCTTGAATGCAGTGCAAGTCGCTTTGGATAAAAGCATCTGCCAAATGTATAAATGTACCATCTTGTAAGGTGTAATGTTTTTTTTGTTTTTTTTTCTCCTGTTTATTAGTATATTAGATTCCTTTAGTACACATGCACACACATGTACCTGACTCTTGGCTGCAGAGACTTTTGCGAACAATGCCTGTGACACTTTGGCTCGTCTCATTTCCTGCTGTATTTCATCATAGATGCCGAAGTTGATTCCAGAATCATCGCATTCCACTTTCACTACAATCTCCTTGGAAACAGGTGAAAGTTTTGCCTGTAGTGAGAGATTTTTTTATAGACAAATGGCACTTATTATTATTATTAATAATTGATCTGCATAAGATTTATCTGCACTGTCTATTGAGATAATAGCACATACTAATTTACATCTCTGGTCCATAATTCAATTTAAATGACAGTGAACCTGAATGGGCAGAGGTGAGCTGGTGTTGTAGGTGGTGTTGAGGTTACGCTCTCTTTCCTCCAGATAGATGGAGTCCCTCTGGCTCTGTGGCAGTTGCAGGAAGGCCTGCATGGCTCTAAGGTTAACTAAAAGAGACTGAGACGCGCACCGTGGGTCTTCTTCCTTGCGCAAGATCTCCGACAGCAGGCCCTGTTGCAAAATACAATTTACATTTAATTATTTAGCAGATGCTTTTATCCAACAAAAGCAATCAAACCAATAATAGGGCAACAATATTCAAGTGCTGTGACAAGTCCCAGTTAGTCTAACACAGTACACGTAGCAAGGTTGTTGTTTTTTTACATGGACATACACTTTAGTAAGTGCACAGTTATATAACATTTAAGAGGAATGTACACACACAACTAAAAATTATATGATAAAAAATATATTAGAAACCTCTAATAAAAAGGGGAAAAAAAGAGTTAAGGCCCATTTACACCAAGGACGATAACTATAAGTGCTCCTTTTTAATTTTACTTGAGTAAAACCACAAAAGTACTTGATTTTTTAATGTACTTTAAAAGTAAAAAGTACTGATCGATAAACCATGTTTATTATTTAGCCAGCACTAGTCAGACTCATTAGTCAACACTAATAAGAAAGATTAGTGCAGACTATATAAATGGTATATAATATTGATCTGCAAATAAGGTAACTTTTTATTTTATCACCAACACTATAAAAACATTAAACTTCAATATACTAAAATATCAATTTAACTTACTGATAATTGAAGTGTGCAAAAAGGTAAAATAATAGTATTTTAAAAATACCAAAACAAAGTTTGTGTAAATGTGACATACAAACACACTAGTTTTATATAATTTGTAACTGCTACAACAGCTGGAAGATGCATGAATTAATTGGCGATTTTAGGGAAAACGCCTACCCCGTAGAGACGTCACACAAATGCCCACATTCAAAGATATCAGTTAGCTGGCCCTTTTACAGCAGATTTACTTCACAAATAATTTATTTAATGTCATTTACAATAATCAGCATTCAGTACTAAAATTCAGCGTCAGTAACCTACTTTCTGCACCATCATGCTGGCAATATCCTGGTTCTTGGCTCGTTTTGACTGGATCATTGAATCAGTCAGTTGTTGATTCAAGAACAGCTATTCGGGAATGAATCGTTCAGTGTGATTTGTCAACCAATTCAACAGGTTATTTGAAAACAATAAGCTCGTTCACACCGTTCTTGCATCTTAGGGGTGACGATTTCTTCAGCTCGAAATAATGAGGAACGATATGTTTTTATGAAATGTAGTGGAGTAAAAAGAACAATATTATGCTTTAGAATGTAGTGCAGTAGAAATACACACACATATACATACATACAGTGAGGAAAATAAGTATTTGAACACCCTGCTATTTTGCAAGTTCTCCCACTTAGAAATCATGGAGGGGTCTGAAATTGTCATCGTAGGTGCATGTCCACTGTGAGAGACATAATCTAAAAAAAAAAATCCAGAAATCACAATATATGATTTTTTTTTAACTATTTATTTGTATGATACAGCTGAAAATAAGTATTTGAACACCTGTCTATCAGCTAGAATTCTGACCCTCAAAGACCTGTTAGGGCGCTTTCACACTGGCAGTTTAGTGCGGACCGGGGCACGGTTCGCATGAAAAATCGCTAATGTGAACGCTGTCATCGGACCCGGGTGCGCACTAGAGTACCGAACCCGAGACTACCTGGAGGAGGTGGTCTGAGCTCGGTTGCTCCCGAACCGTGGCGCGGTTCGCTTTAATGTGCAAGCAACACGGACTCGGGTGCGCGCTTGTTCAGGAAGTATAGTATCCCGCGCATGCGTATCACTGTCGATATCATTGTTTCCTCACACACGACAACCATGAGTGGCAGGGGAACGTTGTGGGACACTGAAGAGGTGATGTCTCTCACTATGTTGTGCATAATAGCACCAAAAAAACAGACAAATTACAGCTATGCTCAGTCGAGTTGTATTATCCATGCATTTTCCGTGTGCGTTTGCGATGACGTAAGATCACTGCAAATGCACCTGGGTTCGATACAACTAATTGAGTGTGAAACCAGACCAACGCTGCGGGGGGCGCCGGGAACTAGCGCACTCGGGTTCGGACCGCAGCAAACGAACCCAGTGGAAAAACGCCCTTAGTCTGCCTTTAAAATGTCCACCTCCACTCCATTTATTATCCTAAATTAGATGCACCTGTTTGAGGTCGTTAGCTGCATAAAGACACCTGTCCACCCCATACAATCAGTAAGAATCCATCTACTAACATGGCCAAGACCAAAGAGCTGTCCAAAGACACTAGAGACAAAATTGTACACCTCCACAAGGCTGGAAAGGGCTACGGGGAAATTGCCAAGCAGCTTGGTGAAAAAAGGTCCACTGTTGGAGCAATCATTCGAAAATGGAAGAAGCTAAACATGACTGTCAATCTCCCTCGCACTGGGGCTCCCTGCAAGATCTCACCTCGTGGGGTCTCAATGATCCTAAGAAAGGTGAGAAATCAGCCCAGAACTACACGGGAGGAGCTGGTCAATGACCTGAAAAGAGCTGGGACCACCGTTTCCAAGGTTACTGTTGGTAATACACTAAGACGTCATGGTTTGAAATCATGCATGGCATTGAAGATGGGTCGAGGCTGGGTCTTCCAACATGACAATGACCCGAAGCACACAGCCAGGATAACCAAGGAGTGGCTCTGTAAGAAGCATATCAAGGTTCTGGCGTGGCCTAGCCAGTCTCCAGACCTAAACCCAATAGAGAATCTTTGGAGGGAGCTCAAACTCCGTGTTTCTCAGCGACAGCCCAGAAACCTGACTGATCTAGAGAAGATCTGTGTGGAGGAGTGGGCCAAAATCCCTCCTGCAGTGTGTGTAAACCTGGTGAAAAACTACAGGAAACGTTTGACCTCTGTAATTGCAAACAAAGGCTACTGTACCAAATATTAACACTGATTTTCTCAGGTGTTCAAATACTTATTTGCAGCTGTATCATACAAATAAATAGTTAAAAAATCATACATTGTGATTTCTGGATTTTTTTTTTTTGATTATGTCTCTCACAGTGGACTTGCACCTACGATGACAATTTCAGAACCCTCCATGATTTCTAAGTGGGAGAACTTGCAAAATAGCAGGGTGTTCAAATACTTATTTTCCTCACTGTATATATAGATATATATATATAGAGTACAGTAACAAAGTAAAAAAAAAAAAAGTGGTTACTGTCAATCACTGAGCGCATGCTTATAATAAACAGAACGATATTGTGCATTGGTGTGGATGCTAATATAGTTATTGTCATAGTTATCTTTGTAGTCATCGTTCTTGGTGTAAATGAAACTTTACAATCTTACAAGACAGCACATTTACGCATTTGACTGACACTTTTTTTATCCAAAGCAACTTACATTGCATTCATGGTATGGTGTATGGCATGTACATTTCATACATATTTAAATGCAATAAATATTTATAAGAATTCAGGGAATGTAAGGACTAATATAAATGTATATAACTTGAATGCATATGAAATTCTATTATTTTACCTGAGTCCTGTTAATGGCCACTCGTGCAAACACCGCTTGGGAAACCCCCGCCCTCTTCAACTCCTCACGCACCCAATGGTAAATTTCAGGTGACACGTCGGTGACAGGTGAGGGACATTGAGTTACTGTAGGTGGGGACACATTGCATTTTGGAGGAGTCCGAAGTGGCGCAGGATGAGGCCCGTGTGTGTGAGGGTGTGTGAGAAATTGAGACATGGCATGCTGCTGTGAGAGGAGCTGAGCCATCACCAGACCAGGCATTCCAGCCTGCATCTGGACAACACCACGTGACTCCGCCCCACTGCCTTCCATTGGTTGCTGGTACATGGTGGGCTGGCTGGAAGATGAGGGTTGGTTGCAGTGCCTGTTCACGTCACCTGGGTAGAAGTGAAAATCTTTAGTGACTCAATATTCATTTTAAATCACTGGGGCCTTTTTAAAATTCACAGCCGAAATCAAGTTTAGCCATATCATATATGCAGGTATTTTAATTGACTGAACTACTGTTGAAAAGTTTGGGGTCAGTAAGATTTTTTTGTGAAAGAAATTAAGACTTTTATTCAGCAAGAACGCATTGAATCGATCAAAAGTGACAGTAAAGACATTTACATTGTTACAAAATTTCTATTTCAAATAAATGCTGTTTTTAAGCTCATTAAAGAATCCTATTAGAAAAATTATATGAACTGTGATAATAGGAAATATTTTTTGAGCACCAAATCATCATTTTAGAATGATTTCTGAAGGATCATGTGACACTGACGACTGGAGTAATGGCTGCTTTGCCATCACGGGTGTAAATTGCATTATATTCATTAAAATAGAAAACAGTTATTTTAAATTGTAATATATATAATTAATATACAATTCACAAAATTACTGTTTTTAATCAGATAAATGCAGCATCGGTGATAAAAAGAGAGACTTCTTTTAAATAATAATAATCACACTGACCCCAAACTTTTGAACGGTTATGAGTTTGTGAATAACAATTTGTAACACCTTTGTAATACCTACTGCATAAGCTAATGTTAACGAATTAAACCTTACTATAAATTCTTACCAAAATACAAAAACAAAGCAAAACGACTACTTCAAGAACGGAGAGCTGTTAGTATGTGAATTAATGAGCTATGTTTAAAAACATACAGAAAGTTGCTACTCACCCATCATAGATTTTGCCCTCTTGTAGTGTTTGTACCACTGGCCGAACTCCTGACATCTCGCAGCAGAGATACTGGCGTAGTAAGTGCCGTTTACCACTGATGAAATCATGCTCTTTCAAACAAAAATACAAGACAAGTCAATATCTGTTCATGTGCATGAAAAAAAAATATGACAGTCACAGAAATGTAGTAATTGGATATACTGAATTAGGCCTTGAAGTGTGCTTTGGAACTGACTAAATGTGTCCAGAAAGGATGTGCTAAAGGTTTTTTCTCTCCTTGCTAAATAGATTTAATAGCTGGTTCTCAAACTAGGGATGGATCTTAATGGTAGGGTGTATTCTTCAATGTGCTTCTTTGATCATAGTTCTGCTCTTTAACCATGAGATATGAAGCAATTAACCCTGTTTTATTCTATAGCTACATGCAATTAACTGTGTTCAAGTTAGTATGCATGTTATATGGATGGTGTACAGCTAAATATTTACAGTTGCGCACCACTTTTGTTGTGAATGTGTACCTGAGATAATGGACACTCTTTAGCCAGTGTGCTCTGATTCATCTCTTTCAGCAGCTCTTTTAGTGCATTTCTGACAGTAGAATGAGTCCACTGCTCAGCAGGTAAGTCCTCTAATTTAGAAACACTAAGAGAGAGAGCGAGAGAGAGAGAGAGAGAACGTGCATGAGTCAGTGAGAAAAAAACAGTGTACTTCAATAATTAATTACACTGTGGGACATTAATCACAAATAATTATTATTTCACAAATAGCTATATTATCATCTGTTTATCCTCAAAACTTTAATAACTATAATAACTTTTAATCATTTTGAAATTAGTTTTAATACTAAATTACCTGTGAAAAATGAATCATCATAAATCAGAACAGCTTTAATTCTCTAAAGTAGTTCATCATTCTGATAGGCCTGTTTGCTAAAGCCCAGAGAGAAACGTGACATTCAAAGTAAGTGTGTGTGAACGTTGTACCTGTGTAGTTTTATTCTTAAGGTGATTACATGGTAAAGGTCTTGTAGCATGTCTCCTACTGTTGCGTCAGAGGTGTCTGTCACAGTGGACAGAGCCACAGGGTTCCAATGGCCAACTTGAACCTGACCTAAAGCAGACATTAATGTTATTACAATATATGACTACTATATGTGATCCGAATATAGTTCCTGACCCCCTAGTTTCTTTTCTTTATCTGGATTCTGGAGTTGTTGTTGTTGAGCTTTTTGATCTTGACCAAGTTCTCTCATTTACCATCAGCTTTCTGCACTTCTTTTTCTATTCTTCCTTTAACATCTTGTACCTCCTAACATTACATATTTTTCATTACTTAATTGTTGTATCAAATAAGCAAATTATATATCATATTTATAAGCATAAGCATTAAAATAAATTATTTTTATTTTAAGAATAAGTTTTTCCACATAAACCAAATATGTTATGTTAAAAAAGCATTCAGTACAGGCATTAAGTTGTGTGAGATTTGACCACCTAATGTCTAAATTAAGCTGCTGTTCAGAGGTTTTGGGGTCAGTAAGATATATATATATATATATATATATATATATTATTTTTTTATTATTATTATTTTTTTATTATTATTTTTTTTTACATTTTTAATCAGCAAAGATGCATTAAATTGATGAAAAGAGATAGTTAAGACTTATAATCTTACATAAGTTTAAAGGGATGGTTCGGAGTAATTTAAACTTAGGGTCCCTTGCACCAGGACCTCGAGCCAAACACCCCCCCAGAAGCTTTTTTTCCCCTTGGTCGAACATTATTAAAGTTAGAGCTTATTTAGAGATATCAGCTGAATGGCTTAGTGCAGGCGCTAATGGATCCAAGGTTGTATCTCACTAATAATGCCCGGAATGGTACAAAACTTCTGTAGTACAAATAGATTCTGTACTCATAAAACGAGGCATTGGAAAGTTTGTAAGTACATCAGTAGTTTATTTAAATAACACTTGCCTGACGGCTCATGCTACCGCTGACCCGGACAGAAAGCGATGCATAAGGATATAGTGTAACGACGCCCAGTTCCAGGAATGTACTAATATTTTGTTGGTAGTACCAGTTTATAACAATTATTAGTTAACACTAAGTTGTCAACACTTCGGAAAAAAATACATTTCTATGGAGTGTTAAATTCACTAGCTTTTCCCTTACATTTGTGAGTTTTGCAAAGGACTTTTACAGGCTTATTCCAAATCACAGAAGTGACCTCGACGTCCGGGTTAGCGGTAGCATAAGCCATCAGGCAAGTGTTATTTAAATAAACTCCTGATGTACTTACAAACTTTCCAATGCCTTGTTTTATGAGTACAGAACCTATTTGTACTACTGTAGAAGTTTGGTACCATTCCGGGCATTATTAGTGGGGTAATTTACGAGATACAACCTTGGATCCATTAGCGCCTGCACTAAGCCATTCGGCTGATATCTCTAAATAAGCTCTAACTTTAATAATGTTCGACCAAGGGAAAAAAGGCTTCTGGGGGGGTGTTTGGCTCAAGGTCATGGTGCAAAGGACCCTAGGTTGAAATTACTCCAAACAATCCCTTGGCTTTAAGTAAAATATATATATATTTTTTTTTTTTTTACAAAAGGCTGTTCTTTTGAACTTTCTATTCATCACAGAATCCTGGGAAAATGTACCACGGTTTCCACAAAAATAGCAGCACAACTGTTTTCAACATTGATAATATTAAGAAATGTTTTTGAGCACCAAATCAGCATATTAAAATGCAGCTTTGCCATCACAGGGGTAAATTATATTTTAAAATATATTAAAATAGAAAACAGTTCTTAAATTGTAAAAATAATTCACAATATTACTGTTTTTAATGTGTTTTGAATTCAATGTGCCTTGGTGAGCATAAGAGACTTCTTTCCAAAACATTAAAAAATCATTGAATTTTTGAATGGTAGTTTATGTGTAATGCACATAATGGAATATCATATGATGCAGGTCGTTTTTTTTAGTCCCACTCCACTCCATCCCTTTCCTTCAGGCTTACATATTCAACTTGAATTGAGCGTAAATTATTCATTAGTGTGTGTGTACCTGTAGCCAGAGCCGCTGCGGTGTGTGTGTATCCCAGCTCTTGCAGTGCAGCTTCTGTAATCTGGCTGAACAGCAGGTCTCTCTTCAACAGCACAAATTCTGCATGCTCCGTCCTCTTCCTCTCTGAGGGTGGGGCATCACTCTGCTCCACCATACAGAACACAGGAAGCAGACTGCCTGTGTGGACGGAAAGTAAGAATATGATCACTCAGATAACTTATAAGCAGACATGGCCCTGTATCTGTGTGTATGTCTGTGAATGGATACCTTTCCTGTGAGATGATGTTGTTTGTTTGGAGGCCAGGCTCACAGGTGTGACTCCGGGTACAGGTAGATCTCTTGGATTCTCCATACGGGACATTTTACAGGGAGGATAAGAGGGTTCACACAGGACCGGCCCCTGGGTGCTACTAGTGGTAGCCAAATGGTCCGTCATTTTTTTTAAACTCAGCTCTCACAACTATAGAAAACAATAGTGAGGAAAGAGAGATGCTTTGGAGCTACTGTATCTTTAAGCATACATTTATGTCCCAGTCCACTCTATCCCCGTCCTTCAGGCTTACATATTCAACTTGCACTGAGCTTAAATTATTCATAAGTGTTGTGTGTGTGTGTGTGTGTGTGTGTGTATATATATAATATATATATACATATACACACACATACATACATACATACATATATATATATATATACACACACATTACACATACATATATATACACATACACACACATATATATATATACATACACTGCGGAACAAAACCATTTTAAGCAAGGATAAGTGCCTATTAAACCACCCTGACCAGACTCGGAGACCCTCGGACAGGGTGGTCTGTTGACTGGTTCTTCTAGACAAGGGTTGGGTACTTTTTTGGCTGGTCAAGCTCCCAGCTAAACCAGCTTGGCCGAGCCGGTCGACCATATTAAACCAACTACGACCAGTAAACCATCTCAGGTTGGTTATAGATGTTTTTGTTTAGCCGTGAAGCGCTGCTACAGGTGCTGCATACGTTGCCCAACCTGTGACACAATGGTCTCGTCTTTTTTTCCCCTTCCTCTGCCATATAATTTAAGTCACTTATTTTACTTACTGCAGTACTGTTTTCCTGTGGTTTACAATCCTCCAGTCCGGTATCCGAACATGCCGACAGATCGAGCGCGCGTCCCAGGATCGCTCACTAACAAAAACACTGGCTCCAGAATCAACGCGCTGGTCCGGGGACAAGAGACTCGAGAGCGGGTTTATTTCATGAAGAAAGGTTTTTGTTCTTAGTAAACGGGAAAATCAGACACATTGAAATCAATAAAATGAGGGTTACAACGAGGAAAAACTGCTCGTATAATATAATGTGCAAACACAGATCCGTAATTAAATCTCTAGGCGGCCCCACAAAGCATTACCAATATGATGTCACCAAGTACGGACCAATCAGCTTCTAGCGGAAGTGCCTGCTCACAGAATACATGACTTTTAAAGTATGTCTATTAAAGTATGGCCATTTTAACATTTAATATTTGATGTCCTAAGCTTTGTTATTTATATAGTTTTGACTGATCAAAACTCTTATTTTCAGATATCTGATCTACAAATGTAATACATTTCCGTTGGCTTACATCAGAAAGAAGAGTGCTGTCACAAAAATGCAGATGACAACACGTGACGTTCTATCCGGAGCTGGGAATTATGCGTTTTTATGGCTTAAAGATGAATGTAACTTTTATATAAGAACTGGGAATTTAATTTTAGATTCCAACAGTTATTTGTTCAATTATGTTGCATTACACTACCAATAAAGAGTTTGGGGTCTGGAAAAATGTTATAGGTTATTCTTTATTTGGTAACACTTTGTTTTGCACTGTCCTTGTTACAAATGTACTTACCATAGTATTAACAGTAAATGATGCATAATTACATGCAAATAACCCTCAACCAAATCCTAATCCTACCCTAACCCTATGTAGTTGCTTAATATTACTCAGTACTTAAATATATATTTACACTGTAACAAAGACACCTTAAAATAAAGTGTAAACCTATAAGGTTAGGGTCTGGTGCAAAAATTGCATTTTTGCATAACATTTTTTACTGTTTTTGTACATGTAACGTGTAACAAAGACACTGTAAAATAAAATTAAATGTTACTGGTTGTTTTGAATAAAATGAATCCCCTTTAGGTCTAAAAGCTAATTTGCATCTGTGGTGCCTGCAAGAATGCTTTAAATTGATTGAAAGTGACCTTAAAGACATGTATAATGTTAAAAAGATATATAATACATTTTAAAAGATTTTAGATATAAAAAATAATAAAACGTATTTCATATATTATTATATTGTATTAGCTATTATATATTATTCATATATATTAAAAAATGAAGTTCTTTTGAACTTTTAGCAAAGAATACTGAAAAAAATTATCACGGTTTCATATTAAGCAGCACAACTGTTTTCAACATTGACAATAAGAAGAAATGTTTCTTAAACACCAAATCAGCAAGTTGGAATGATTTCTGAAGCATCATGTGACACTGAAGACTGGAGTAATGATGTTAAAATTCAGTTTAGCAATCAAAGGAAGACAACAGTTGTAATAATATTTAATAATAATAGAATAATTACTGTTTTTTTTTTATCAAATAAATGCAGCCTTGGTGAGCATAAGAGATGAGAAAAAAGAGAAAAAAATCTCACTGACCCCAAACTTTTGAATTATAGTATACATATCTATTAAACATTCTTTACGTGCCAATCTATCTGACTAATCCTAATATTTTGAGAGAAGTACACTTACAGTTTCACTATGATATATTATTACTAAATAAAAGTAGTAATATGTATAAAAGCTGTGAGTAATGAGTGAGAGGCAATACAATGATTGTTTCAGTTGACAAAAAGATGTTAATCAGCCTCATCAAGTGATCTCTGTGATTAATGCTTGTTTGCACCTGTACACACGACAGTCACTGTATGTGGCAATCATTCCTTTCCATAAGCTTAATCATGATGAACGGAGCTTCATTTGTGTCTTTATTTGCATGAGCCTGCATACAACCATGAAATACATTCAATGCATATGATTATATCACAATAAACACTTTATTTTCATATAAAACCATAATTTACAAGGGCTTTTTCCACAACTGTGTTAAGCATGCATCAGCTCCAGTGGCTAATCATATATCAAAGATTACACCACAGCAGTAAAGATGATAATATTACCATAATGATATAAGAAAATTCTTAATTCGTAATTTTACTGTAAATTGCTATTTATTTGAATGGATTTTTGTTTCCAGCACTGCAATTGTAAAAGGCACAAATGCGGTATTGTGACCGTATGAACTGTAGAGGGCGGCATAGCCTGCTGTGTGTAATAGGCTACTTTTAACAAAGAATCGTCATATTCAGTTCTTTTGACCCATGCAAAGAAAATGATAACCACTTATTTCTTTTTGGTCATCTTTTCGTTCAGCTGTTTTGAGTACTATTATATTTACAATAACCCACTGTTTAATACAGTAGGCCTAATATCCAAGTGTATTATGGCAAGACACCCTGGATGAATAAGGTAAAAAAAAAAATAACTGAAAGATATCACCATACTTAACCAGTTGATTGATTACATTAAGAATTGCAAGTTTTCTGAAATGTTATGTTTCAATATGCAAATGAGGCATTATCTAATTAAATATGTGCATACATTTCTAGAACAGAAATCTGAACTTTGGATAAAGCTAGGTTCACAATTGTTTAATTTCTTTCTTTCTTTTTTTCTGGACATAGTAGAGTCAAATGTTTTCCAGAAGGGATTTTTGGATATCTCTTTTTATCACTCCATAAATCAGAAAACACTGTCAACAGCCAGAAAAAAAAAGAGAGAAAAAAATTACATTTTCACAATTTTTGGGGGGAATAAAATGTTGTATAAAATCAGGCCAATTATAATATGAACAAACCCTTCTGTAAAAACCTTCAGAATAAAGGTAGGAATAAAACTTTAAAGTTTGGTGTATGTGTTGCTAAAGTGGAGATTTCTGACTCGGAGCAAGGGAAAAAACTCATTTTGAGAAAAAGGCCTTTAAAGATACAGTGTAATTGAAATCTACAGATGCAAATATATAAAGTGGTAAAAAAGATACTTAAAAGTGTGTTTTGGATGTTTTCTTTCCACTAGTGTTTTTTTTCCACTGAAAAAAACCCTTTATGAAAAGCTAAAAAGCCCAAAATCTCAAAATTGACAGATGCATGAAAAAACATTGTTTTTGCCTGTGTCTCGCCTTAAATGGAAATTGCCAATTGAAATAAATAATTTCCCACTCTTTGGTTCAAACTGGTGCCTGCATTGACAGTTTTTTTCTCTCCTTTGAATAGACTAATAATGTTGTACACAAAATACAATAAGGGTAACATGCAAGATGCCCCCAAATGTGGATTTACTTTTAAACTGTATAGGCTATTTAGATATAAGCTTAGCATGTGCAGGATGATGATGTGTTAGGAAATAAATAGAAACATTTTCTAATTATTTGTTATAGGACAAAATGTAAAACATTAAAAGGGGTAAGATGATTAATAAGATAATTCTTATTAATATTTATGTGTCATTAATGTAAAATACTAAATCAACTATTCTATTTAAATTTTTTATTTTGACAATTTAGTCAGAGCCGAATCCCAGTAAAAGAGATTTATCTGAAAGGTAAAATGATTCTATGACCTACAGGCATATATATCAATATTTACATATTTTGGGATGTCATCTTACCTCATTTTACCCTATCTCTCAAACAAGTTCCTGGAGGCCTCTTAACACATTTTGGCTATATCATTCTCGTAGGCTACTACATCAGCATGACTACAGCATGACATATTAACGACAACGTAGGCCAACTATGTAGTCCTTTGCTTAATATTGTATATTTGGATGTTGGTGGTGGTCAGATATCCAACTTTTGTGGGGTTCCAGGACTTGCTTAAACTGTAAATGCTGTATGCCGCCCACTGAGACCAGCTGTGTTATTGTATTAACGTGATGTGAAATCAACCGTGCTCAACTCTGACTGAACTAGGCCATAATATGAGAATGATTAATTGCCTTTATGTTAACAATGCAAAAATTGTGTATGGGTATGTCTATGTAGGTTAGGCCTACTAACATTTAATACTTTTTTCTGAATATTGAACATTTTATGTATTTATTTTTCTCCTACTGTTATGGATGGCTATCCCTTTCAAAAAAATATTCGACCTTCTCATCTGAGCTGTCTCAGCGGTCTGACACCGATCGTCAATCAATCTCAAAATATTTGAGATGACCAATCAAATCAAAGTAGGTGTGCTTTATTGACAGAAGCTGTTGAGCGCGAATTCCAGCGGGACTCTTCAGTTAACGGGCAGTCGGGCATAAGTGTGAGTTAATATGCAAGTAGCTAAACTAAACGTTACAACCGTTTTAGGATAGAAATGTTAAAGGACCGAAAAAAATGATCAGGAGTACAAACTTTTGTCTAATTTCGCCATTTTGAATTGAAAATAGGCCTATATAATTTACGTGTTTCAGCCTAATGTAATAATTAGTAGCCTAGGCTAACTAATGTGAGGGAAGAAACATTAACGAAGCCGTTAGCCTTAAGATAACGAATGTGCACATATTGCGAATGAATTTAATAAACTTAGGCTACCTCGCTTTCCTGGTCTTCAGCAAATTAACTTGTCTAAGAAAATGATTGGTAAAACATAAATAGGCCTATCAGTTGACCCTATGTTCACTTTCTTCACAGACAGACGGAATTGAAAAGACTATCAGTCAGCTTTATGAGGGGAAGAGACAGCGCGAGATAAGGAGACTGATGGAGATGAGGAAAGAGCAGGTATTGACAAATAATATACTGCCAGTGCCAACTGACATGGGTTTAAAGCTATTATTATGCTTCTTTTTTTTTTTTTTGTCCTTCAAACGTCTTAGTTAAAATGCACATGTAGATCTCGGGGGAGCTGCTCCCAAGTTACCCCCCTAACTAGCTCACATTTGGGACTTATGTGATTATAAAACCCTGCATACGACCCTGATTCGCGACCCACAATGGCTTCAATCTCCAATCCCACGCGCCATTTGTGTAGACTGATCGCGTGCCATTTACCTGAATCGCACCTGCGGGCGTCACTCCCAGTGACACGGGCGCGCGCATCCTCCGTCCTGCTCGCGCGCTCGTGAGGGAGCGGGATCCTTCTTGCTGAAAGCTCAGTTTCACCGGTGTGCTTCAAACTGTGTCTACCTTTGTCTCTGACAACGCCGCGTCAGTTTGATGGGGAATTCGATATCAGGGCGGGAAAATGCCTGTTATGAAGGGATTGCTCGCGCCGCAGAACACATTTTTGGATACTATAGCGACGCGTTTTGACGGCACACGTGAGTTATTGCGATGGCATTTTACCTTGTTTGTGGTCAAAAACTATTTTGGGGTTCTAATGAAACGATTTTTTTTCTTGAGCAGGACATAAAGTATTTTGTTTGATTGTTAAAGTAGACAAATGTTTGTCAGAACAAGTACACTATGAAAAGGTAGGCTACAGCATTTACTTTTAAATTAAATTACGATTACATATTAAAAGCAGTATGATTAATTATACAAATAGGTTTAGAAATGAGCATGTAGAATATATAAATATTTTTCTTTTGACTGGTTGTTGTGATTTTGAAATGCTTAATATTTTGTTATTCCTTTACCTTCAATAAACATTTGATTAAAAGAAAAAGAAATGAGCATGTAGGATTAGCTTCTTTAAGTCGAATCAAACATAATGAGTATGTAAATAGATAATATGTCAAGCATAACTCTTTTGGAATAAAAAAAACAGTGCTTATACTAGTACTAAATAACAACTTTTGATTTGTAACTCAACTTTAAAAGAGCTATGTTTGTTTGATCTTTCTGTTTACATGGTTTTAAATGTATTTAATGTACTAAATTTCATATGCTATGAGAAAGGTAGGCTACTTGTACTTCTGTCACATGAATACTAAAGAAACACTCAAAGTAGAGGATGACTGAACTCATCTCGACATCATATTATATATATATATATATATATATAAAATATGTTGAGATGAGTTCAATCATTAATTGAACTGACAGCACAAATATATATATATATATATATATATATATATATATAGTATTACAAATATTAACCAATTAATCACACATTTTTCTGTTATTAATCGAACCTAACATTAAAGTTTTTAATATATTTTTATATTGTAATATTTTCACATTGAATCTCCAAAATAATGTAGAAACAACATAAAGACTGTATATTTTAAATATTTTTTTAATGTCATCTTTTTCTTAAGCACTATGAATGAAGGCCAGTGTCACTGATACCAGTACTGATACTGATGTCTCTATTTTATTTAGGCCTATTTATTTCTCAATTTTATCCATTAATTATTGTCATTCAACATTACAATATAATTAAAAAGCTATACATTTTTAAACATGTAATAGGCTTTTTAAAATTTAAATTGTTTAACTTAAGTGAACATAAACCGATTGTAATAAATGTCACATTTAACTGTGCCTTTAATATACAGTATCAGGGCTCAACGCTGAGATTTCTTTTTCTACTGGCCCAGTCGGGCCGATTCAGATTTTTACCTGCTCTGCAGGTTGTTTCGGTTGTTTTTGACCCATGTAACCTTGTATACAGTGCTTTAAGATTTTCAGGTCTAACAGGTATATAATACAGAAATTTAATAATCCTTCACTGCATCAATTAATCGAATATAGATTAATCCTTATTAAAGCTACAAAAGTTATTCAGTCAAGAGCAGTGAGTGATTTTCTCTTTGTCTTTTGTTCTTTGATTAACATTAATGACAGACAGCAGCAGGTTTATTAGGCTGCTGTCATGACTCGGATCTGACTGATATTTTCTCACAACGCTTTGTTTATTTAACACTTTTTAGCTAATTTAAGAGTGTGCTCACGGGGATACTCGACAAAACAGGAATTTTGAAATAATTTTGTGAGAGAATCAAAGTGTATGCGCGTTGTGCACACGCTACATTGATTATGGCCAAGAATGCGCCCTTAAAATAGCATATGAATAACATGCGCAACGCGCCACTGACTTTAAACTATTTTTTCCTAGTTAGTGGCGCAATTGTTTTCTAAACCTGCAAAATAGCATGAAGGAACGTTTGCGCCGGAACACGCCTCCTCTTTGCGCTGAACCGCCCCCGGGAGCGCAAGTGTATTTCCTAACTTACCGACGTGCTTCTTTGGAGGGAAAAGTCCGCTTTGCGCGGGTGCAAAATAGGAATGATACATGCGTCGGTGTACAAAGTCACTTGCGCTGGGTGCAAGATAGGGCCCTCTGTGTTTGTTCACAGAGAGCAGCTTCACAGACAGCGTGCCAGTAAAGACTTGAGTTCTGTTTTTGCGTCGTATCACGGTTAAATAGTTTAATAGAACTTGAATGAATGATAGTATGATCATATACTGTAGAGCAGCCAAAGGTTGACAAAAAAAAAAAAAAAAAAAGATGAAAAAATGTAATTGCAAAATTAACACGTTCATTTTGACAGGCCTAAAATGTCAAAATGAACGTATTTATTTAGTTTAAGTATTTAAAGCTACAATATGTAATTTTTTTCGCCGCTAGGGATCGCTAACCTCTTACAATAACAAAGGCGTAGGTTGATGACGCATAAGCAGAATTATGGAACTTGTCGTCATGCTGATGGATCAAATAATGTTTATGGATGAGTGAAAACATTCATGTGGTAATCAACTATGGTATAAAGCAGGGCACGATTGCTAATGAGAGACAGATACCAATGCCACACGCGAGTCCCGTGGATATAAAGAAATAAGGACATTTCATTCTACCGAACGCAAGTGCTGAATTACTACTCACACAGGTCAGTTTATTTGACGAATTAAACTTGTGAGGTAACACAGTGCTGTTTCACTTGGTCTAACGTTACACTATCACTAAACTGCATTTGAGTGTGTTGAAAGTTATAATGTTATTCTATGTGTTAGTTTGTTGGCTGTTTGGGACTAGCAGTAAGCTAGATCAACATTAGAATAACACACTGATCATATTCTAACATTTCATCATGTTGTTGAGCTATATAACATTGATTTGTTTTATGTAAATTTGCTCAGCTGTGTAATAAAGTACATGCAAGAGTGGCGTCTCTGTCAAGTCGAAGTTGTTGTCCATGTCTGTCGCCATGGTTACTATGGCAGTACAAGCGGAAACCAGGTATAACGCGGATATTACGTCATTGACAGGCGACAGTGACCAGGGACAAGCCATTATTTCAAATTGGAATTTCTCTGAAATTAAAAATCTATGGGAATTTTGGGATATTGTAAGTGCACAACTGCAGGACATATATCACACTGTGCAAGTGATTTTTGGATATTTTGTTACAAAATAGAGATGCACCGATTACAATTTTCTAGGCCGATTTCCGATTTTTCATTGAATTTGACCTGCCGATACCGATTTTAGCCGATTCCTATTTCATATTTTCTAACCACTTTACAGCAGACACAAATATTTATTTTCTATCTTTTCTTTAATAGAACATTTTACATTTTGCATAGAACATAGAACATTTTTGAACAGATAATCGCTATAAAATAGAACTATATAAATTACTCCTGGTGTGTGAAATTCACACACATCTAAAGTGCAGTGTTATGGAAGAACCATTTCCTTCTTTTCACATCCAATATCCCCAAAAAAAAAAAAAAGTGATATATTTAGCAAACTAAACTTCTGTATGAAAACAGGGAAAACAGGTAATGGTAATAAAATAATATATAAATAAAAAATAAAATAAAAAAATATATATATATAGCCTTGCAGTATAAAGATATTTCTCAAAACACACACAACGCCTATTGCAATCACTTGTAAATCAATGGCAAGTTTTTCTTCGCAATCAGAAGCATTTCTGCTTTGTCACCATAGTCTGTTTCTTCTCTCATTTGCCACATGTCCAGCCAGGCTAAACAAGCGCTCACTGTCAACGCTTGTACATGGCGTAGAGAGGTAAGCTCGCAGGGAAACGATTGGGAAACTGAATAATAAAAACAAGTTTAAATGGGAAAAATGTCTATAAATATTTTTGAGTCTTCATTTTCTTTTCTGACATAGCCTACTCCAGTTCTTGTTAAAACACACTAGACATGCAAATTCTGTGCATTTTGGGCACTTTTTGTGTGAAATCATATTTATTTTGTCCATCAAAAGTGTGCACTCACTTGAAACTTTTGCAATTGAGCGTGAGCAACGGCGCAAAAATAGACTCGGCGCCGAAACCCACGCTTCACTGCTGCTCACGCTACGCTCCTGCTTGACGCTCACACGCTGCTCATGCTCCCGGTATGAATGCACTCATTGATTAACATGCACGTCGGAAAAAATACGCGCTGCTCACGCGTGGGGTGTGAAACGGCCGTATTCACAAGGTTTCCTATATGTGCGTTCCGTGTGCACGTGTGATGCTGATGTTGCGCGATGTTAATCATGCGCCTTCCGAGTGCATTTGACCGGCATAAAATCGGCATATGTCAGACTGACCGGCCAGTAACCGGTCAATCGGTGCATCTCTATTACAAAAATCTTACATATTGTACCTTTAATGCAATTAATGCAGCATCTATTTTTTTTCCTGTTAACCTTTGTCTGTGCTCCATCCACAAGTGTGTTTTGTTGAAAGTTTTTGCACTGAAAGCACAGTACTGCTCTCAAACTGAGCATCTGCTCACTCAGCACCATGGACAGCGTATGAGGGTAACCCTGGCTAGATCAGTCAAGCACTTGCGCTGCTTTGATGCTTAGATCAGTGGTTCTCAGTCCAATCAGCCGCCCAGGACTGCACATTTTATTTGACACCCATGTCAGGTCTTCGAGGTAGCCTACTGATGAGTTGATGAGTTGAATCAGGTTTGTTAGATAAGGAAGACCTCCAAAATGTGCACACCCACTGACTTAGATGGCAATGCATCACTTGGCTGTCCTAATGTTTATTTTATTTTTATATAGAGCTCAAGTAGGGTTGGTAGAGATAACAATCGGAGGGCTGTTTAATTAAAGTTTAGACCAGATCATGCACGAAAAAAGATGCGCTTAACGTCCTGATGAAATCCCTTGCGTGGCCCCAGGTAACGACCAACATTGATCAAATATAATTGGTCGACCACAGAGCAGTCAGGCGGTGTTTCATCTCAAGGTGTATTGTGCGTTGTAAAAATGAGTCTGCTTGCTTGAGATCTGGCTTTGTTTTGTGCGATAACAGTTTACAGCTTTCACAGAACAAATCCTATCAGCTTTTATCATTTTGTTTTGGTGTACTAACAGAAAAAACTTGTACCATCCTGCCTTATCACTGCATTCAGGTAACTTGTTTTCCCCCATCAAGGTCTAAGGTTTGAGAAATGAGGATCGAGAATGTTTTATTTTAGCACTAGGAGAGAAAGAGCTCCCACCACAGGAATCCTTCTCAAGGGACATGGTGTCCTCTGGGCTGCTGGGTCCATATATTACCAAACTGTGATGGCGTACACCCATGTGACTGGTTTGTCCTTCAGGGGAGACTACCTGTATGGCTGTCACACCTTGGGCTGCCGCAGGTAACATGGCTGAGAATAGCACAAAAATGGCTGGAAATAGTGCCTGCCATATTGGAAGGAAAGTGACAACAATGACACAGGGGGGGATAATAGAGAACATTCCATTAGGCATCATCCACAGTGGCTTTCCAAAAATGATACATGTGGAGAGCATTACCTGGAGGTTCTGTGTGTGTGTGTGTGTGTGTGTGTGTGTGTGTGTGTGTGTGTGTGTATATATATATATAGAATAATAAAGAGAAAACACAAATATTTTAGGAATCTGTCAAAAAGTTGTTTAAAACTAAAAATGTTATTGTCATTTATTAGGCAAATAACAAACTGAAACAACTAAATAGTCTTTATTCACACAAAATAACCAAATTAAAAATTAAATAAAAAAAATAAAAAATATGTTGGATGCTGTCCTTTGGCCTTGATAAGAGCTTGCATTCTTGCTGGCATTGTTTTTATGTACAGTACTTTTCCACAGTCTCTGTTGACTGACTTCCAAATAGTTTCTAGTTCCAATGACTTGCTTTTGATGGAACTTTTGTGCAATCTATCTTTGAATCCATTAAATCCCAAATTTGTTCAATAGGATTCAAGTCCAGATTTTGACTTGGCCAACTGTGACTAAACAGCTTATCCATACTGGTGGATTAACCATTACAGAAACATAAAACATTATTTTAGTAATCAACAATACTGTAAGTTTATGTTTAATAAACCTTACATTGGGTGGTGGTACCAATGAATAAACATATATATATATATATATATATATATATATATATATATATATATATATATATGTATGTGTGTGTGTGTGTGTGTATATGTATATGTATATCTATATATACACACACAGACACACACACATATATATATATATATACATACATACATACATGTATACAAACACAAACTTTTATTTTAGAATCGATTGACAGCACTAATATATATATATATATATATATATATATATATATATATATATATATATATATATATTCTCAATTGAAATGAGTAGAGGCTTTGACTTATATAAACAACATTAAAAGCATGATTTTAACCACAGGGGGACTTTAAGATAAAGTATAACCAAAAGTCAGGCTTCAACAACACTTTTGAATGGACTTTTTTTTTTAACTGTCCCTTTAAAAATTGGGTTCAGGACTTTGCAAAATGAAACATTTTGAGAAATAGCAAAAGTGATGCTTTCCTTAGCAAGCTCCACTAATTACAGCCTTTACCTCATAATTTTGTGCAACATCTGTGTTACATTAGAAAGCATGCTGACTTGTTATTGTCAAGAGAAGCTATGTAAGCTATTACTCCCCTCTGCAGCATCATGATGTGTGTGCTTGCTGCTATGCGTTAATATTCCATCAAGACGAAAGACTTCAAAATACTCTTTTCACGCAGGTACCTGTCATGACAGCATATGGCGGGTAATTACAGTAAAGCAGTCTGTGTGTGTACCAGTTTGCGTGCATTTGCAATTGTGTGTTACCCAAGGAAAGAGTAATTTAGAGTAATTTTGTCCTTTTAAAAGAACACTTCAAGTAGATGCTTCTGTTGGTAAAATCACGATGCGGAGGGTTAGACACCCAAGTCAGGTAATGGAGAAATTTCAGGCGGTTCACTCTTGCATGTAATGCATAATCACACTGCCAGTGAACTCAACACGTATCAGACACAAAATGAGGAAATTGGCATGTCTGCTGCATCTCTTCCAGTTGGGAACAGATCTGTAGGTTTGAAAGATGGTGAAAATGCAGCTCTAGACTGGGAGAACAATGCGGGTATGCTGTTTGAACTTGGGATAGAGATGTCAGTGTGCTGTGCTGTTCTTCTGTTGTTCCCCAAACTTCACACAGAGCTGAAACTGAACTCATCAGTCATCATTAGGGAAGAGAGACAGGGACTGGAACCCTAAGAGGGAAAACATAAATGGCAGAGCAAAAGAAAGAATGCAGGGAAACAAAGAGAGAGAACATGGAGTATGGTCTTTTACCTTTGTGTTATATGACAACATTATTGGATGGAAACATTGGTTGAAACATGCAGGACACCATGAGGATGCACTCTGCAGTTTCAGCAGGGTTATCCACACGTGTCAGACCAGAATACAGATGGAACTCACTCTCTGAGAACAGTCTCTGAGAATGGAATTCCGGAATCGTGCCAGTCTAGACTTTCAGACCTTGCTATCTTCCTTTGTCTTATTAACATTCTGACAATACTTTTTTCGTGCTCCGGCACGAAGCATGAATTGAAACTTAATTTGAAGGACCCTGCTGAGACTGTGACAAAAGATTATGTAACCACAACAGATTAGCCAAATAAACAATTGAACCTATTAGATGCGATGTAGCGATTTCAAACTCTTCTTACAGAAGTGCAATTGCTGCTTCGTTTATTTCTGAAACGATTTTATCACCATGTGCAGATGGTTTTAAATTAGTGTGTTCAGTTTCTTGTCAGCTCTTATCATGCCAGTAGAGCTCAGCCTTGAGTATTTAAAGTAGTTGTTTTTACTGAGATTCGTGAGGCAGTTATACATAAAAACACACTTAATTGTCAATAAAGGAGAAGTCAAATATGTTTTTCCTCTCTCTGTGCTCAAACCTGTTTTCAGATGTCAGCATAAGAAATTATACAAGATACATTATACATTGAACTTTTTCAAGGAAATAGGATTCAGAACAAGAAGATAGTCAAGATCTGCAAAGATTGAAAGCCTGCAAAATCAAGGCCATGCCAAAAACATACTTAATCATAAGCCTTCTATAGCTCAGAGTCTGAATACTTAATGGCTTGGTGTATACTGTGCACTATACTGTATACACTGCCTGTTGTTGTTGTTGTTGTTTACAAGAAGTATGTGGAGCAGTATGTGTAATGCAATGAAATGTTTAGAAGTATTCATCACATTTCATTCAGTGGGAAACGTCCGGTTATTACCTTGGAAAAATTTTTTGTAATATTTAGCCTTTTTTAAGTTCGTATAGAAGCCATTAAAGGGGTCATATAATGCCATTTTTGTACAAGTTATTATGATTCTTTAGGGTCTAAATGAAAAGTTTGTAACACTTTAATAAAAAATTCTCATTAGTATTGTAAGAAAACACTCATTTTACCTGGTCAAAAACAGCTCTGTTTTCAGCACGCCATTTAAGTGCATGGGGCTTTAAATGATAATGAGCTTTGCTCACCCCGCCCCTCTGTTCTGTGCGTACTGCGTACACAGTTTGTAATAACACAATAACCATAACGCGTTGTTCATTATAAACTTGCCATTATGAATTATATTGAGAACGTTGTACATAGAAAACATGCCGTAATGTACCCTGAGTGTAAACCTTAGCCACATTCATCGTGAAAGCGTGCAAGCGATTTGCAAAGATTAATATAAAGGTTAATAAAACGTTACACTCACTTCTTCTTCTGGAGGTGCAGCAGGAACACAAATAGTTGGTACCGATCCTTTTTTCAGGAGCAGCTTCTTAGCAAAACCAGCTTTATACTGACCCTCCCTTATAAAGCAGTCTGGTGAGAAATGATTCGCGCAAACATGAAAGCATTGACGTTGATCGTGGGGAATATTCCCTTCGAAAACAAAACTCAGCCACTGCGTCTTCAGCGGTTCAGATTTAGGAACATCAAAAGGACTGCTGTGTTCCTTATTATACCCAAGAACAGAACACCACAATCGCTTAGACGCCATTCTTCTCCAGCGTATCAACAATGTCCGCGCGGACTATGATGACAGCTCGCTCAGGGCGGGTCTGTGTTGAAACGCTGCTGTCAATTAACAATCGTGGGAGGGGCGCCTGACCGTGTGACGTCACTAGGTCGAACGGCTTGATTTGAGACGGGAGAAAACATAAAAGGAGATTAAAAAAAGACCACTGGATGGATTTTTATCATTATATGATGGTTGTGTACAGGCACTGCCAACACACATTTCAGTACAATCAACTTGTAAAAGTGCATGTACCATTATATGACCCCTTTAAGAGAACCATTTGTAAGCAATTTGATTTAAAAAAAATAATATCATAAACATTGTTAAAGGGATAGTTCACACAAAAATTAAAATTTTGTCATTAATTACTCACCTCATGTCATTCCAACCCAGTAAGACTTTCTTTCATCTTCGGAACACAAATGAAGATCTTTTTGATGAAATCTGAGAGCTTTCTGTCCCTCCATAGACCGCTACACAACTTTGACGCTTCAAAAAGTTCATAAATAGGTCATAAAACTAATCCATATGAATTGAGCGGTTTAGTCCAAATGATAAACAGATTGAATTTAGGCTTTTATTCACATATAAACATTGATCAGCAAACATAAACAGAAGCTCATAAAAGTCAGTGGGGTCTAATGTTTTGGACCCTACTGACTTTCATTGTAATGACAAAAACCACTGAAATCCTCTTCAAAGTGTCTTTGTGTTCTGAAAGAGAAAGTCATTTGGAACAACATGAGGGTGAGTAAATGATGTTGGATATTACTTTTTTTGGGTTAACTGTCACTTTCTGTCATTATTTTTGCAATTCTGTTGTGTGCCTCTAATGACAACTTTAAATTACAACTTTAACTTTTGATGTTAAAGATGTTTTGATTGATTCAGATGTAAAAAGGTGCAGCTAAGACTGTGTCCACGTCAAGTTTAGAACATTGCATTGTCTGATACAGTATTTCATACAGTGTGATCTGGCTGTATTCTGCTTAAAATGTAAGACTGCATTGCAATAGAAGGTTCCAACATCTGTTCTGCCATTCCCTCTCCCAAACATTTCTCTCTTTCTCAACCGGTTCTCTCCATCCTTCCCTTCACTAATCATACTGCCTCTTTAAATAGCTCTCAGGTGTTCCTGTTTGGGACATAGGCTCACAAGATGGGGACAGAGGGAGGAAGTGTGTGTGTGTGTGTGTGTGTGTGTGTGTGTGTGTGTGTGTGTGTGTGTGTGTGTGTGTGTGTGTGTGTGTGTGTGTGTGTGTGTGTGTGTTTGTGTGTGTTTGTGTGGTGTGTGTGTGTGTGTATTTTATACAGCAATCTGGGGCAGATGAGAAATATGGACATTCCCCCCTCTCTCTCCTGCCTCACCACCTTTTTCCCCTCCATTTTTCCGCATGTTTTTCAGAATTGAAATGCAGTTTTTCGCATAAACACACAGATACACACACCCTGTTTTTACAGCCTGGATTCAATCTGTCCAATTAAACATAAACTGACAGAGTAAACCACATGAGGTCTGGTATGGAAGTGAGAGAGTATAATATTTTTTTTTGCTTGTGCACATTGTCTGTGACTGCACACATCAAAACATGTGTGTGAGGATAGGAGAAGGACACATATTGCATAACAAACATATACATTGTGCGCATATTTTTATATAAAACATGAATATGCTTAGATACACTCACACTCTGCTACAACTTGGATTGAACAAGTGGGTCTTTTCCGGCTGTTTTCGTTCTGTTGGCCCAGAGGTTATGACCTGGCAGTGAGTAGATGGACAGTAAGATAGAGAGATTTCTCTTCTGGGATGTGCTGTCTGTAGATGTGGAACTAGAATGGCTAGTAGGCCCACTTTAGCATGCATCAATGTCAGTCATTGAAAAAATCCGTAACTACTACCATTTTCAATCCCTATTTTTGTATGTTTTTGCTCTATTAATTCTATCATAATGCTTAATCTATGCCACATCAGTTGGGTGTACACAAGCCAAAAAAAAATTTAATCTAAATTGAAAAATTGTACAATTATATTTTTATGCTAAATGGCTGATAATCAATTAAACAATATTATACGGATGGACTACTACTAATTTAGAATGCAATTTTTTTTCATTTAGATATAATAATGTACAGTATGTAAATATATTCCCTCCGAAATCTGCGATAGAAAAAGTAGACTGTTTGAATTGCTGATGCGCTAAATAATTCTGTATTATACATTTTTAAGGCCAGACAAGTAGTTTGTTGAGGGTTGATTTGTAAAGAAGAACTACACACCTGCGCACATATTAAAACGCAGCTTGCTACGATAGTCGGTGTTACCGGTGTTACACGGTGTTCAGTCACAACACCGGTTTCATTACTTGCCCACCGCGGCACCGCAAAAAAACCCATTTTAATTAATGCCGTTACGCAGTATTCGTGTTTTTCTGTCACCCGTTGACTAGCATTGTATGATCACGCTCTTATTAATGTGAATGCTTTTAAACCATTCAAGCGCGACAAGACTATAGAGGCCGCGCTGTAAGTCCTGCCTATTACACACACACACACGACCCACAGAAAAGACGAGCGTCAGTTTCGAGTTCTCTTTCGGGCTTGAACAAACCATAACACACAAATTATGCCAAAATGTCCGTTTTGTACAGTGTCCTCATAAGAGCAGTCTTAAATGATTTAAAAAAAGTCTTAAATGAACGTATAGAGATTTGTGAGAAAATGGAACGCGTGTCAGATCGCATCTCTGTCAGCAGCGGCTGGTCTTAAAGTGTCATTAATGTTAATCAAAGAACAAAGGTAAGAGAGTAAATTTAAATTTGGTCAGTCAAAGAAAATTAAACAATAAATAGGCCTACCATTTTTGTGGCTCTTTAATGTGTCGTGACAGATTGCCTCAGTTAAAGCCAAGTTCAAATCCACCGATGTTAATCTACTAACTCTCCTGACTGCTTTGTCAGACAAAAATGGTGGATTTTGATTGGTCAGACTCAGATCGCATGTAAATCAAACTCCCTGCGAAGGATGAATTGATGCTAATTTAAAAGTGAAAGTGAAGTGCACACTGCTACACCAGCTTTTTATAAGTGATGTAAAAAATAATGACATCTTTTTGACCGATTATGCTTTTTTTCTTTAGTGTGTTGCTGTTTGAGCATGAAAAAGGTCTACCAAGTTACAAAGCATAAAGTCAACTCCAAAGGGATTTGTCAAATGTCACAATATTTCTCATTAAAAAAATTCCCACCCTGGGCATTTTCAGAAAAGGACGAGGACTGGTTGAGTTACCAATCAAAGTTGACCAATCACAACAGTCTGGTCCAGCCAACTAATCAGAGCACATTGGGTTTTTCGAAAGGATACCCTAGTGAAATAATTGTACACTTAAGCACAATTTATTCGTATGTACTTCAGTATAACTAAATGTAGCCTATTTGTGCATGCTATAAATTGTTATACTTAAAGTCTGTTAAATTGGAACAATTCATTTTGTACTAAATGCATTTTAGTTGTCCAAAAGCAGTGCCGAAGTTCAATTAAAGTTGTATTAAATATAGGCTACTTGTTTGTGCTAGAGGAACTATTCCAAGTATACTTAAGTACACTTTAAGTATCTACTCTTGTATTTAAGTTTTGAAATGCAGAATTCACTCAGAATAAACTTCAAATGTATTTCGGTGACATTACAATTGCAATTCAATTACACTGTAAGAGTGTTGAACATAAAGGGTTGATTATGATTTCACTTTTCTAACTTTAGTTAGTGTGTAATGTTGCTGTTTGAGCATAAACAACATCTGCAAAGTTACGACGCTCAAAGTTCAAAGCAAAGGGAGATTTTTGCTTTAAAGAAATCGTTTTCCTATCGGGTTAGTGACATCACCAACCCTAGAATTTACATAAACCCGCCCCTGGAACACAACAAAGGGGGTGAGTCCATGTTGAGAAGAGATGATAGGATTTGCTAACACACAAGCTGTTGAAGCTCCGCCCCCTTTGCCAGGAGCAGCAGCTCATTTGCATTTAAAGGGACACACACAAAACGACACGTTTTTGCTCACCCTCAAAAAGGGACAATTTTAACATGCTATATAAAATATCTGTGGGGTATTTTGAGCTAAAACTTCACATACACACTCTGGGGACATCAGAGACTTATTTTACATCATGCAAAAAGGGGCATTATACCACCCTTTTAAAATATTTATGCGAGCGCAACTGGCTTTTATAGGGAATGGGAGACTCCAATTGGTTTATTGCAGGTTATTCCCAAAACTCACCCATTACTCATTTAGATAATATATATTTATATATTAATATATAGATTTATAAATAAATAGCCAAAGCTATAACACTTCTGTTTTCTTTGTAACAAAACAGACTGTTGTAAATGTAAATGTACTGATATAGATATTATAATTGAACTTTATTTGGAGTACTTCTTTATTGCACAGTGCACATTTCTTAATATTAAGCCTAAATGTGTTTTAATATCAATATTAGTAAGGATAGTAAGATCTCTGTATAATATCAGTCTATAAATGCAAGATATAAAGTATACTTGCAATAGTTTCGTTTTAGCACAATCAAATAAGTATATCTTTAGTTGCACCTCAGCACTACTTCCGATTAACTAAAGTACATTAAGTACAAAATGAGTTGTTCCAATTTAGCATACTTAAAGTACAATTGATGGGTATTTATATTAAGTTCATAAATATGTAAATGTATATGTAGTATACTTAGCATAAAATAAATGTATTTCGAATAGTATATTTATTTTTCACGTGGGGAGGCTTTATAGATACGTAAACTAAACAGAGCATTACTGACAGATTCAAGAGAGGTGCTGCAATAATGTAAAATATGTGATTTTTTTTTATTTATTTTTTATTCAAGCATGAAAACCTATTCTCAGTAGACGCAAAAACAAAATCAAGACTTTATAAAGTGGCTTTGTAAATGGGTCCTCCTTAAAGATAACACGCCCTTTAAGAAATCATGCTTTTAAAGCGTTAAATCTTTGCCATAATCTATTGTGATATGTTGTTCATCGATAAAGAATCCTGTTGTCTAACTTGTGCCTGTCAGCCAACCAGCACTTATGTATTGTTACTCTTTTTTTTTTTATTCTCCCCGTCAGTATTCTTTCACCTTTTTCTTTGCTCTCTCTTTCTGTTCTCTCAGCATCGTTCTTTTCCCTGCCCTGTAAATATTTCTTTTTTTCCTGTTACTTCTCTCTCATCATCTTTTTTCTCATATCTCTCTGGGTCTGACCTCCAACACGTACACTGTTATAAATGAGAGCCTAACTTTACTTTTGCTTATGTGAGCAGAACAATGCTCAGTAAAGTCGTTCAGCACCAAATGTCTGTTGTCTCGCCACATGCACGCTTCTCATAAATGTCAGCATTTAATAATGCTCATGTGCGTTAGTCTGGGGATTCAGAGATGAGGCTCACGAGCTGTCCTTCGAGAAACGTTTACAAGGCAGTGTTGCTGTATTCATTTATGATGCGTGGATGCTATTAATCTGTTTTGACACAATGACAGGGTAAAACAATAAAACAAGTCAAAATGCATTTTTTTTTATCCAGGCAGGAAATTGGTTATGCAATGAAATAGAAAGCTTCAACGGCTCTACATGTGAAAGGCATTGTTTTGTTTTTGTCTAAGATGCATGCAAGGTCATGTGAGTTTTGGGCATGTTAGTATTTTCACACACACAAAAAATGGTTTTAAGCCAGTTATTTAGATCTTGTACTGTAGTGTGTCAGTAGGAAATATCAGATTACATTTCCAAACATTCCTGCCATTAACTGTAATAATCCAGTGAGATTTGTGTATGCTCAAGGAGTCTGACAACAGCCGGTATGCTCCACACAGAGATCTGATCTCACCACCATCAAGTCTGTCTTTGTTTACAAGAAACTGAGACAGACTAAATCCAGAAGAACTTTGGCAACATCTCCAAGACGCTTGAAGAAACTTATCTGCAAAGCTACCTGAAAAACGATGTGCCAGTGTACCGAGGACAAAAGCTGTTTTAAACGCAAAGGGTTGTCACACCAAATATTTATTTGATTTAGTTAATAGAAGTTAAAGGGGCTATATGTAGTTTTCAGTGGCCTCTAGCAGTGATGTTTCAGATTGCAACCAATACGTTTACAAGCGAGTGAGCGAGCACTCTGGGTACCGGCCAGACTGAGACGCAACACACCGGAGAAAGCATCACACAACATGCTGGAAACTCAGGTAAACTCCCACTGCAACGTTACAATAATAGGCTACTTTTATCAGCTTGACATTGAACTAATGCTCCATGCTCGTACCATGATAATGTTACATTGACTGCATTTAGCCTATGTAATGTGGTGTTACATAGGTACATTTACGGTAAGATAACGAAAACGGTTAGTGAACTACACTAAACAATTTCAGTATAACAGTAAGACCGTAGTAAGTAACATTACTGTACTGAATGTGTCTGGAATTGTGTAGTATAAACAATATAATAGTAGTGGGATGACAAACGTTAGACAGGAGATTTAGTACATAAAATAAAAGTAACATTCTGAAGCACTTACTTTGTGTTATCCTGGAACAGTCTTTTGTATTCATTTCATGTCTCATATATGTTGTAATTTACCTTGCTATTTCATTACAGTTTACCATTATTTATTTTAGGTATTTGATGTAGTTGGGCCCTGGCTTGCTGTGTTTGTACTGTTATGATAGCTGGGAAAAAAAACTAAAGCACAAAATCAAAATATGTTTTACATGCTTTGTAGTAATGTTAGCTTACCTGTCCAATAGGATGAAAGCCAACTCAGCGGAGGTTTCTCCATGATTCAAAAGCCCTCCCGATGTTGATCCGTGTTTTCGTCCGAAGTTGATCCGATTCGCGTTTGGCCTGATGAGCTTCAGCAGATAAAACAGCAGATAAAGTTTTTTATCATTATGTGTAGTTTGTGTTGGAGTCTGTGTTGTGCTGGGAGCAGGTCGTTTCTTAGTGTTAGCAGACCCCATGTCATAAGTTGCAGTGTCGTCGCTGTTGAGTGCAAAGTCAGTAGACGAGGCGAGAGGCTCGGGAGCGCGCATGCAGGTCTCAGTCACGTCACGACCCGTAAATCCGACCCGGAGCATTCACATAGAAATAGGAATACTTGCTTTCAGAGGTAATAGCAAAACCCGCCAAGTGTATCATTTTAATTTGAGATTACAACCCATTCACACACTGGCAATAAAAAAAGGATTCATTTTAGTAGAAAAACTACACATAGCCCCTTTAATTGATAAATAAAATCTATTTATGACATTATTTTTGAAAGCCTCCTCACAGAGCATTTTTACACAAGTGCCTAAAACTTTTCAGAGTACTGTAGCTTTGCAGGTCGGTTTCTTCAAGTGTCTTGGAGACGTTGCCACAGTTCTTTTGGATTTAGTCTGTCTCAGTTTCTTGTAATCACAGACAGACTCGATGGTGGTGAGATCAGATCTCAGTGTGGAGCATACCGCCTGTTGTCAGACTCCTTGTGCATACAAAGATCTCACTGGATTATTACAATTAATGGCAAAATTAATTAAATGAAATGTTTTCTACTGACACACTACAGCAAAATATTTAAAGAACTGTCTTTAAACCATTTTTTGGGGGGTGAAAATACTAACGTGCATAAGACTTTTGCACAGTATTGGATACAATACAATGTACTATTCTTATTCAGCAAGATTGCATTAAATTAATCAAAAGTGACAGTAAAGATTCAAATACATTTTTCTTTTGAACTTTATATTCATCAAAGAATCCTGAAAAAATGTATGATTTCCACATAAAAATAAAAATAAAATAAGCAGCGGAATGGTTTCCTATATTGATCATAATAAGAAATGTTTCTTGAGCGCCCGAACCAGCATTTTAATGATTTATGAAGGATCATGGACAGGACACTTTCTACAAAGGTCATTTGGGGGACGGAAATTACTTTCTTGTATATAATCCGAATCAGTTTCAAGCATTCAGTTGTTTTTGCTCAGATGTTTTGACCAAGCTGCATCAACTTCAGTTCCACTTAAAAAGATTTTGACTTTACAGGTTCTGTTTCAAGAGATCAAGAGTTAAAATAGAAAGAAACAGGAGGTGAAAACTGTTTCAGTGAACATAGCAGGACATCTTTTAACCTGTTTTGTCCCCTTGCAGTTAATTAGAAATTTGTGCCAACATGGCCTCTGGTAAATTATCATACTAAAATCTTATGGGAGCATCTAGTTAAAGTAAAAAAAACGAATAACTGGTCACAATAAACATTAGTAAACTAATATTTTTGCTTGATGTTTGTGTTTGGAACAGACAGCAACTTCATCCTGGCCAATGCACAAGTGTCCAAAGGCTTCCCGATTGTGTACTGCTCGGATGGATTCTGTGAGCTCACTGGATTTGCCCGAACCGAGGTCATGCAGCAGAGCTGCGCATGCAAGTTTCTGTATGGGCCGGAGACCAACGAGAACATCATTCTTCACGTGGACTCTGCGCTCGAGGAACGGAGCGAGCTCAAGGAGGAGATAATGTTCTACAAAAAGACTGGTGAGAAAAAAAACCGTTAGATGATGCATTTAGCTGTTGGTGAATTAGCAATATTTCTTCATAACTGTAAAACTTAGAAGCAGTTCCACTGTGAAAGTAGACCAGTAATAATACATGGAAGGTTAAACTGATCCATTACTAGTAATAGCACATGGAGGTATTACAGCACACCTTTAAAAAGTGAAATCTCTAGCCATTGTTAGAAGCAGATGGTTTTATTAGAGTTGGTTGGCCAAAAGCACCAGAGAGACTCTAAAGTCGGATTACAAAATAAAGTCCAGCAGGTGTGCAAGTTTATTTGTGGAATTTACGATGACATTGAGAAGAATATACTACTACACAATGCTGTCGACTTTACAAATGCAAATTCTAGGATTAATTTTAAATGGCATATCTCACTCCCTTCCACACTTTATTCTTCCATTCAAGGGGCACTAATAGTAAATTTAGAGCTTGGAGAATGGATGTATTTCTCCCTTCGCTCGATATACCACCATAGGTACTGTGTTTTTGAGCAGTACCTGTACACACCATGTTTCATGAATATGGTAATCATTCAGTACCATGGTATGTATCAAAGTACCATAGTATCTGCTGCACCATGACACCACCATGGTACTTTTCTGTAAGTGTTAAAAACAAAGGGTTTTTAAAAGTAATAATAATATTTTAAAATAATATTTATATAATATAATAATTTATTTACAAAAAAATATATTGATATTATGTTTTATTCCTCCTGCTCCATGTATTGTATTGTATCATATAATATATCATATGATTTAGTTTGCTAAGGTCTTAGATCTTTAAATGCTGCTGCTGGGTTTTAACCTCGCTGTACCTTTTTCCTTGTGCTCATTCTCCTCTCCCCCTTTGTTCTGTATTGAATGGAACATCTCCAGCGCACTTGTTCTAGAGAGCGTTATTATTTCATCCCCTTTTCTTCTCCATAATGGTGAGGCTTTTTCGTGAGGAAATGAGAGATTTGACAAAGACTTCTCCAGCTGTGAGCAATCAGACGGAATTCCCCTAGAGGCTTCCAGTAACAGCTACTGGTGAAGAGAGAAACACACACACACACACACACACACACACACACACACACACACACACACACACACACAACTAAGCATACATATAAATGTCCTGCCGCACACCCACACCGCTCAATACAGACAGACAAACAAGCATTCACACACACACCTACATGGGAATTGGGTACCATAATGGTGTTGCTCTTTTTGGATGTGCTGATCTTTTTTTGTTTCAGGTTTTTAACTCTTTAAATAGACTGGAAGTAATGTTTTGCCAAGTAAGCTAAAAATGTGCTTCCTGTGGTAACATTTAAATGAACTATTTTTATTCAATTCGGAAAAACTATTTAAGGTCACTGTGAATTGCAACTTATTTTACTTCTATAATCTGACATATTCTCTTGACCAGAATTAGGTGCAAGTTTGCTAAAACAATGCTCAAGTAGTTAATGGTTGACATTATCCGATAGCCAGAGTGGCATTAGAGACATTATTAGAAAAGAAAACACATTTCAGAGGTTCAGCCAGTTTTGATTTTGATTATGAAGACAATGTTTTTTTCTTTGGAATAATGTGCACTGATGAACCCGTTCAAAATAACTCCAGGAATGTAAAAACAGTGTTTTGATGTCATATTGTCATGACTAAATCTACAACTGACTAATAGTTTACACCAGTGGTTCCCAACCTTTTTTTGTCTGAGACCCCCTTTTCCCCAAGAAAATATTTTAGGGCCCCCCTTCACATTTAATGATATTATCGCTCTTGTAAGCTTGCAGCAAGGATGACAAAATATGTTGTTTTCAAACAAACGGTATGTTTACTATAACCAGATATGTTTATGCACAAATAATAGCCTATAATATTGAAAATACAATAACAAAAACATCAGTAGGCCCTTTGTAATTTAAAAACGTAGGCTTAGGAGTAGCCTATAAATTGGCCCTATTTGAAATGCAATAACAAAAATATTCATACTGGTGTGTAGGTAAAAAAAAGAAAAAAAAGAATATAGGCTATTACTAAATGACTGCTGTCTGGGACCGAAATACTTGCATGTTATTTGTGAGGCTTTATCAATGTGAGGCTATATTTTTGGCGCTATAGCGAGCGATAGTAAACTTGCGTTTATTAACAGAATAATGCGTCTTTCGGAAGAACATTGTAGCCGGAACTACTTCTCTCTGTGTACGTCTATGACGAGTCACGCAGGTACTGGGCTACTCCGCAGCGGCAGCGATCCGAACCAGTGTTAAATAGTCCCAATGTAAACACTTATTATAGGTGTACCATAGTGGTTCAGGATAAGACAAAAACACGGATTGGAAAATGGATTCATGATGAACTCGCTCATTATATAATTTTTTTTAATTTTTAACAGAAAAAAGTTCATGATTTTATTTAATGCTCATTGCTCAAAACTTTTCAAAATATGACGCGACCCCCCACAGAGCTCGCTGAGGCCCCCTTGTGGGCCGCGACCCCCCTGTTGGGAACCGATGGTTTACACCACTGAAGGTGATTTAAGGGTCAGATCAGGTAGCAGTAGCAGTTTTTACAGTGTGAATGCCCCCATAAACTTCACTTACATCATTAAGACTGTGTGTATGTGTGTTTTTATGTATTTTGCCTCACTCAATTCTAATGCAGGTAGTGTGTTCTGGTGTCTGCTGGATATTGTGCCTATCAAGAATGAGAAAGGAGATGTTGTCCTCTTCCTCGCCTCTTTTAAAGACGTCACCGACACCAAAGCCAAATCCATACTTGAGGAGAAGAAAGGTTAGTACATGATGATGGTGTATGTGTGTTTGCATGGATTTTTATTAAATCATTTTAACTTTTTACTATCATCATTTATTTTTGCTTATTTTTTATTTTTTTTAGAGTTTAAATCCTTTTTATATATACATTTTAATTGTTTTACACATGTCCCAGACCCAGACTTTGAATCTTAAAATATAAAAATGTGTCATACAAATATTATTACTGTTACTATTAAATATTAATTATTATTCATAAAAAATTAGGAAAACCTAAACAAAGAGAGAAATAAACATAAATAATTGTATTATTTATTATGGAAGGTAATATAGAAATTTTGCACAAATTATGACTGACATGGTGTCAATTTCATCACAATCAACAATGTTTCACTTAAAGTTTTATCAAAGTTTAGTGTACTTGGCTATCATGGAGACATCAGTGTACCAGTATAAAAAGGTATATGATGTGCGTAGAAAACAAAAATGAAGGTACATATTTGTCAATATTTTTTAATAAAAAAATCCAATTATGCAAAAATATTGTGAACATTTCCATTACAGAATCCTGTTAAATACAACCCACAATTTGAGTTATGGTGGAAATGACTTTCAGAAATGACCGATTTCTTCTGTGTGTGTGTGTGTGTACTGTATATGTTTGAACATTGTTACTAGACAAATGTTTTAAGGATGTCCACAGGGTGAAACATGTCTATAGTGTAAGAAAAAACCTCACATGATCCTTTTTTGTGCTTGTCTTGTTAAGGTGAGGCATGATGACAAATATCTGTTTATTGTGTGATTGAGAACCGGGATCAGATTTTGGCCTCAAGCAGCAAAAGGAAACCATGTGGAGCAGGGAATCCCTGTGCAACTGTGTCTGTCCTTTTTTTTCTTTTCACATTTTCGCCTTTTGTTCCTTTTCCTCCCTCTCTGTGTTTCTCGTGACCTGTTCTGCCAGTAAATTGGGAGTTCATTTATTAGGATCTATAATAAGTGTTATGCCGCTGGACTCCCTGCTGACTAAAGCCTTTTATGGATGAGTTTCTGTCGCCCCTCTCCTTCTCCGGCCCTGCAGGCTGAAGTGATCTCTATCCCTCTCTAATAACCAGCTTCCCTGCTTTCTCTCTCTCTGTCTGTCTATTGCTCCATCCCTTCAGTCCTTCTACTCCTGCTTTGCTTTCCCTTGGTACCTTGTTCGGCAGGGTTGCAATGAGTGACATTTTTCCCCTGTTGCCCTCGGCAATTGAGACTGGCAGCCTGGCTGTCTGCTTGTTTCCTCAGCTGGCTGATTTAAAAATGCTACACGCTACACAGTCATACACACATGCACACATACATTCATGGTCAGTATCCACAGAGACTCCACACATTTCATATGCTTTTGTCTCTGTCTCTCCCACTGTAACCATTGCACTACAATACTCCTGTTGGCACTTTTTCCTTGTTTCATTTTTATTTTTGCACAGTCGAAGCACATTCTTTATGTTGATTGTGAAAGATTGGAAAAGAAAATGAATGGAAAATGGAAATGGAAGTTTGGATTCATTTGTATTTCCTCCAAAGTTTTTTCCGAAGAGAAATATTTGTCCTTTGATCTCACCAGCTACGTTTAACAGCTTTCAGTTGGTGTTGGTCTCAGGTTATAGTAATCCAGAGTGTTTTAATTTATTGTATTAAAATTTTATTTTATTCAGCAACTTAGCAGCAAAGTATTAGGTTTTTGGAGTAAGGGTTGATTTGTTCAGGTTATAGACCTTATGTAGCCCCGCCCCTTTTCAGCGCTGCGCTCGTTGTCTTTTGACTTCCGGTCTGTATTTTCACAGCGATTTTGCGCGTTTATTAATGAACGGCTCGTTTTAAAATCTTCCCGGTCGACTGACATTTGTTTAGTCATCTGCTTTAAACATTACAGTCCTCATGATAACTTTCGTTAACTTTACATTAAAGGGTTAGTTCACCCAAAAATGAAAATTCTGTCAGTAATTACTCACGCTCATGTTGTTCCAACCCCGTAAGACCTTCGTTCGTCTTCGGGACACAAATTAAGATATTTTTGATGAAATCTGAGTGCTGGATCACTTCTCCATAGGCTGCTAGGTGACCGAAACTTGCTGGCCCAGAAAAGTTATTAAAGAGATCGTTAATATAGTCCAAGTGACTACAGTGGCTCAATCTTAAGTATATCAAGCGACGAGAATACTTTTTGTGCGCAAAAACAAACAAAAACAACGACTTTATTCCACAATTCATTTCCTTCTCTCTGGGCCTCTAGTTGGTTCACGTAGTGTTTTTGCGCTGCGCGTCTGTGTTATACGTCATCACGCATCACACACATGACCAGCGTCGGCCAATAGTGAGCCTACCTGTACGTGGTGACGTATAACACAGACGCGCTGCTGGGTTTTAACCTCGCTGTACCTTTTTCCTTGTGCTCATTCTCCTCTCCCCCTTTGTTCTGTATTGAATGGAACATCTCCAGCGCACTTGTTCTAGAGAGCGTTATTATTTCATCCCCTTTTCTTCTCCATAATGGTGAGGCTTTTTCGTGAGGAAATGAGAGATTTGACAAAGACTTCTCCAGCTGTGACGCTTGTTTTTCAAATTAAGGGTCGAGTTGAATTTTATTTTATTTATAATAATTTTTTTATCAACAACTACTAGGAGGTTTGTATGGAAGCTTGTTTCCACCACAGAATAAAACATTTTAAAAGATAATTGCGACTTCTTATCCCACAATTGCGAGTTTACATCTCGCAATTCTGATTATATTTATTACTGTTATATAAAGTCAGAATTGCGTGATATAAAGTCAGAATTCTGACATCTTTTCTCAGAATTGTGAGATATAAATTTGCAATTGCGAGTTATAAAGTCCAATTCTAAGGAAAAAAAGACTGACTTATTCCTCAGAATTGCAAGTTTATATCTCACAAGTCTGACTTCATAACACGCAATTGCAACTTTAAATCATGCAATTCTGACTTTATATCTCCCAATTGCGTGTTATAAAGTCAGAATTACGAGCTTATTTCTTGCAATTACAAGTTTAAATCACACAATTCTGACTTTGTATCACGCAATCCTGACTTTATAACTCGCAATTGCGACTTTATATCATGTAACTCTAAAAAGTCACAATTGCGAGATGTAAACGCAACCAAATAAATCTAGACAGAAAGTGTTTCAGTTGAAAATACATCACCACAGGACACCGAGGAAACTGCATTTGTCAGACCATTTCAGGTAAACTTTCAGCTGTAGTCTAGGATGTCCCCTTGACAGACGGTTTTAGTTCAAGACCTCAAAGACTAAATTAAATGAACCTACTGCAGTATTTAGCAGTCACTCGATCAGTTGAAACAGATGTTTTCAATATGGGAATGAAAACATTCTGATAGCAGAGCCCCAACTTGTGGAAACCACTGGTGTAAAGCAGGTCACCAGCATAAAGGAAGTTATTCTTGTTTCACACCAGCTTTTGTGTAACAGCAGCATGAAGGGCAATAGAAGGAAAACGGGCCACTTTGAGTAAACCTGCACTCAATAAAAAGCAGCAAGCACTATTTGCATGGAAGTATTGATAGAAAATCTCTGCTTTTCTTCACAAAATTACAAAAACATTCACAGAATGATAAGCTACATTTTCTTCCACCAATTTTTGCTGGTACATTAAAAAAATGTATGTAAGAATTCAAGTTGTTAGGGGATGATGGTTTAGATTTTTCTTTGTTACTTCACCATATATTAGAGGAACATTGCCCCATTTTTCAGAGTCTTACTTTATTTCAAGTATTGTTGTATTACAAGCTGAAGTCAATGTAATGCTACAAAGGTTGAGTTGTTCATGTAGTAATACTTTTTATTATTTTATTTATTTTATTTATTATTTTATTTTATAAGGTAAAAAAACAAAACATTATAGCAACCTCAGTACCACAGGAATTTTTCTTGAAAGATGCATTGTGTTCTTTGTTTTTATGTATTAGTGGAATTTATTTTGTGCAGTATGTTTTTATTTCTTGATGGATTGTATCCCCAATGCCCTTGACTTTTATAACAACAGCCCAACCTTTTCTCAGAGTGTCGCCGCGGGCAGGTCAAGGGAGGTTCTCCGTTTGGCTCCACTCGGCTGCGGTCTAGCACAGTTCTGTACCACATTTCAGGACACCTGCACAGCCGTCAGAAACAAAGTAAAATCAAACTTAACAAGGTGAGACCATTCAAATACTGATGATATAGAAAAATACAGGAATGACAAGATAAAACAGAACCAGTGTCTCTACCATAATTGTTCTATCTCTTTCTAGAATGTGTTTGGTGATCCACCGGCTCTTCCTGAATATAAGGTCGCTGATGCCAAGAAGTCCAAGTTCATTCTTCTCCACTTCAGCACCTTCAAAGCTGGCTGGGATTGGCTAATACTACTGGCTACATTCTATGTCGCCGTGACGGTGCCGTACAACGTTTGTTTTATTGGTGATCAAGACTTGACACGTAGCACCACCGTCACTGACATTGCCGTCGAGATTCTCTTCATCATTGGTAAGAGAATCCAATTTTGATCTTCGACATAATATATTTAGTTAGATATATATCAATTATTAATATATATGGTATATTTTTCATTGCTAGCATTATAATTTATGAGATTATCTTTGCTCAATCACATCTTTATCTTTACACATGATTATAATCGTGTCTTTAAATCAGGCTCTATGACATCTTCCATTAACCCTCTGAGGTACAGCATTGCCACAGGGCAGCATATCATTCTGTATCCTGCTATTCAGAAAGAAATTAATTGGAATTAAAAGGGCAGTTTTTACAGAAACAAAAAATTTGCTTTTTTAAATACATCTGCCATTTGAGTTTCTCTCCATGATTGATGGAAAAGGAGCACGTATGCTTCCTCAAATTACGCTATTTTTTTATTTTTCTTGCGTATTTGTTAGGTAAATGGATGTTTTTGTTCAAAGATTGTTTGAACAACGTAAGATGTAAAGGATGTTGATTCCATATGGTTTAAAAGTTAAACTCATGCATTATGTTATTGATTTGAGTTTAAAACAATAATATTATAGGCCTACATACATTTTTTATTTGTCTTGTCTTATTAACACTGTTTCCTGAAATGTATTTTGCCTTTGTGACTCTGATAAGGCCTCTATTTAAAACGCTTTGTGTTCAGATTTGTTGACAGCACATGAATTTTTCATTTTTCTGTTGTTGGTCTGTGATAGGCTCTCCACTTTGATATATAGCTGTCAGAAAAGCATTTTTGCTGTTATAAATGCTTCAATGGACACACTGTCGTTCATTGATATTATGCTGATGGTGTATTTTTTGAAGACGCTGACTCTGTCTGTCGCTTTAGACATCGTGTTCAGTTTCCGCACCACGTACGTGAGTAAGTCGGGGCAGGTGATCTTCGATGCGCGGCAGATCTGCATCCATTACATGACCACCTGGTTTATCATCGACCTGGTTGCTGCTCTGCCCTTTGATCTCCTTTACGCTTTCAAAGTCAGCGTGGTGAGTAATGCATATATTATGCATATATTACAAAAATTATAATGAATCTATCGAGGGAAAAATCTGAGGGAAGATTTTTGCACAGTTTTCAAATGCATTTTGAATTTACAACTTTTACATGATTTTGGGGGAAAAAGCTGGCATACAGAGAATATGTGCCGGTATAAAACTCTGCAGAATTGTCACTTGCGTGTTTTTTTTATATTATTATTATTATTATTATTATTAAATATTATGGCTAATTCGATAATGCTTTGACCCAGCTAGCACAACTACGTTTTTATATAAAGAAAACATTTTGATGAATTAAACTTACTGCCATAAATATAAATAAGCGCAATATACCAGCATTCTAGAGTTGTCACGGTGGTGGTTGCAGCAAGAGAGTAGTTTAGGCAGGATCTAATTGCAGCAGACACTTTTATTAACTCTTCAAACAAAATAACAAACATGCAGGAGAACAGGAGAACGCAGGGGATCGTAAAATAACTATACTGAAGCAACACCAGAGATAAGAACAGACAAAGAACATTTCCAAATGAGGGCTATATATACAGAGTAACTAAGAAAGAAACAACAAGCACATGTGAGGACTAATCGATCAACTACCGAGTAACCATGACAAAAAAATTAAAGCGGGAACATAGGTAACAAAGGCACACAGAAAACAAGAAAATGAAAACATAAACCTTACAAGAGTAGGGGTGCACTCCTGGTATGGACCAGGACCCACCGTTCAGCACGCATGTGATTTATTCGCATTTCTTTGCGCTTGAACAGACACATACACATCAAAATACCCGTCTCTGCAAGTATTCTCTCGGTTATGTCTTAAGTGAATGTAAACAGTAGAGAAAGAAACTGGATGCCTGTCAGTATATTCGGTCCGTGTATTTGGTCTTAAAGTGACAGCAGCCTAATATTCCTGCTGCTGTCGGTGCCATTAATGTTAATAAAACTAAAAAATACAGCTTTAACAAAGATTAATCTATATTTAATTTCTACAGTGAACACAATAGTGTTATTTTACATTTAGGCCTAATTATTACATTTCTGTACCTGAATACTACTGTTAGACTTTGTAACTTTGTTATATAGTATTCATCTATGCTTGTAATTGTGTATTTGTTCTTATTTTATTACTGACTGTTTATTTGTCTTTAATAATGTTTGAACTTTATTAGTTAGGCTAGTAGTTTTTGCTGTGGTATCGAAGTACTTAAAATTAGCTTTGAATAATGCAGTTACATTTGCCCCCACACCAACCCCCCCTCACATTTTTTTTTCCGAAAAATGATCTGATCTGTGGTCTTGGAGATTAAAATCCCGGGCTGAAAATGGGCTGACTTCTACCAAAATGCAATGCTGTGAAAACGTCTTGTACCTTCTAGGATAAGCATTCCTGTAGCTCAAACGTGAACTGATAAAACGTATGCCTTACATTTCCTAATGTAAACTGGCTTTAGATAAACGTGTCTGCCAAATATGTAAATGTATAAGTTTAGTACTCTCAATGCATTTCACCGTGGTGAAATCCATTTACTGTAGAAGAGCTTCCTCCAATTAAAAGCAAAAGATGCTAGATTCCATCTGGACCTGTCTTGCTTGAACAGTCATGACTTTTGGACTTCCAGATATTCTTTTTTTTTTTCTCCGGCACTGTATTGAGCTCAATGATTTGTTTTGCTCTTCCTTAAGTGTAAAACAAAATATTGAGCAGCGGCAGTCAGGGTCACCCTGAGTGGATGGACCATGAAGTCCTTTTGATGACATCATGGATGTAGATCTTTTAATGAGAGAATATGGGTTCAGGTACAAATAAAGATGTATTACAGGCTCTGAAATTGGTTAACACTGTCTCTGATGACTCCTATACAAAATCAAGGGTCACAGGCTCCTGGTTTTAATTCACAGAAAGAGACAGTCAGCTTTTCTGGCCAATCCAGACTGGCAGAATCGATCAGTGCCACTTGGACACACACACTTACAGTGATGACACATGCACCCTCTGTACGGCGAAACACAACGAAAGACTGCTTGAAATCCACTGAGGCTTATTAAGAGGAGAGTGAAATGCAGTGGACTCTTAAGTGCCACTGTAATACAGACCTTGTTGTCTCCGAGATGTTCCCTTAAATCTGCTCCAATTACAGATTGCACCTCTGCTCCTCTGGTATCCCTTCACATCTGCCCTTCAGCTGCACTATACACACATACACACACACATACAGATGTAACAAACATGCACACAGACATGAACCCACAAAAAGACATCAGAAGTGAAGAATGATATTTCTTTTTTTCCTCTCTGAGTTTTATTTAATTTTCCTATTTGATTTCATTGTCCTGTCCTGGACATTTTCTGTTATTTTGGTTTCCCTTTCCCTGTCTTGGCCAATTTTCATTTGTTTCCTCTACTTTCCTCTTCTTTTCATTTCCTTTTCCTATCCTGGCCAATTTTCATTATTTTCCCTTTTCTTTCCACTCCACTCCTATCCTCTTCTTTTCTTTTCCTATATCCTGGCCAATTTCTATGCGTTTCCTTTTCCTTTCTACTGTTTTCCTTTCATTTTCCTATCCTGGCCAATTCCCATTCTGTTCCTTGTCCTTTTCCTTTCATCTCTTTTGTTCTTCATTCCTTTTCTATCCTGGCCATTTTCCATTCTGTTTCCTTTTCATCTCCATGCCTCCTTTTTCCTTTTCCTTTCCTTTCCTGGCCCATTTCCATTCCCTTTCCTTCACTCTTTCCTTTTCCTTTTCATTTTCCTTTTCGTTTACTCTTCTTTCCTATTCCTTTAAATTTTTCTTTTTCTTCTTTTCCTTTACCATTTCCTCTGATTTCCTCTTTCTTTCTTTTCCTAGTCAATTTCCATTTATTTCCTTTTCCTTTCCTCTTCTTTCCTATTCATTTTCATTTATTCTTCTTTTCTTTTTCCTTTACTATTTCCTTTCTTTTCTTTTCCTAGTCATTTTCTTTTTATTTCCTTTATCTTTTCTCTCTTTTCCTCCTCTTTCCTTTTCTTTTCCTGTTCTTTTCCCTTTTCGTTTTTGTTTTCTTACCCTTTCCATTCCTTTCTTTTTGCTCTCCTATCACTCCCATTTCTTTCCCAATTACTTCCCTTCCCTCTTAACCCACCTACACATTGTTAGCAGTATGAGTGATTTAGTTATTAATTCACATAGACACATTACCACATAAAGCTCAGTATATGAACCCCTACCGTGGCCTTACCTCCATTTTCACCCTCCTTATCTAATTTTTAACCAACTGTTAAGTTCAGCCTTTTTGTTTCTCTAATGACATAAATGTTCATTGGTTTTGCTTCTGAGACCATGATCTCTTGATGTTTATTAATATTTTATTGTCAAGTGAGAGATTGTGGCCATTACAACGTGGATTATTATTTAATGCTGCAGGGACGTGAAAGGGTTGTTTCTCATAGGGATTGTCTGATTTTAATAAGAGAGGCTGTGATGAATATTGCTGGCTAGTTACTGCCTGAAGCTCTAGACAAACTGGTCTAATAGCAGTGTGTACGCGTCTGTTACTGACCTGGTAGTGTGCATGTGTGAAAGTTTGTGATCGGGTTAATACAAAGTGTTATTTTGATGTAGTCACAGTCACACTGAATATATATAGTTATAGAATATATATGGGCTATTTAAAACACTCTCACTTGCTCATTCACTTTAAAGCTCCTTTAATAAATAAAACAGTATTAATACATAAAACATAAAAATAATTTTTTTTTTTTACTATTTTTTTTTACCCGGTAAATTGTAAATTAATGAGAAATTCTGATGAACTACATGTACTTAAAAGTACTTCTTAAATTGCATGTTACTTGTACTTACATGTCATAGTTATTATTGTTGTAGTCATTAATATTAGTAAGTTAATCTGTGTAACAGGGACACAGAAAAATACAGCTTGTGATGTTTACTGACCATGAAACTTGAACATGAAAAAAATGTTTTATGCATCCAAATGGAATGTTTTTCTTGCATATTTGTGACACACTTTACAGTTGATCATATTTTATATAGATATATTTATATATTTTACGTCATCTTTATGCAAGATCTTTATCACAAAAATGTGAAGATGTTGTGATTTTGTTCCCAATATTTTCATTTTAGTGTCACTGCATTGAGTTCTAAGAGATAAACTCTTAGATAACCATCTGATGGTAAATTTTGCACTGATGTAATTGTAAACACTATAGAAATGTTGCAAGTTTTGATAGATGTTTCCTTTAGTTGACAGTTTGTGCGCATTTGATTTGCTCGCATCACTTACATCATCTGCGTTCAGACTGTTGTTTTTAGAATTTGAAACTATCAGAGGATTCCTGATGAATTTAGCTAGTGCTCTTAAAGTAGATGACATAAAATGAAATGCATACCAGTCAAAAGTTTGGTCAACATTTAAAAAGAAAATATTATTTAGAAAGGAACTTACCACTCGAAGAATCCTGAAAATGTATCACAGTTTCCACAAAAATATTAAGTAGCACAAGAGTTTTCGACATTGATAATAATAAGAAATATTTTTGAATTCTGAAGGATCATGTGACACTGAAGACTGGAGTGATGGCTGCTGAAAATTCAGCTTTTCCATCACAGGAACAAATTACATTTTAAAATATACTGATATAGAAAAGTTATCGTTATACTGTAATTGTATTTCATAATAACATTACTGCTTTTACTATATTTTTGATCAAATAATTGCAGCCTTGGTGAGCATAAGCGACTAAGCATTAAGCATTAAGTGGAAGGTAACTGTTTTATGCCATTTTTAACCTTAATGATACATTTGTCTGTTTTCTGACAGTATGACAGTGACGGAGAGCACAGTCAGAGCTCCAGAGAACAGAAAGATAATGATTGTCATACTGAAAAACATATACTTAGCTTAGGCAGACTGTTTTGTTCTCAATTTTTTTTGTTTGTTTATGCTCTTCATATCCCACAACTGCAGTCTATTTCTTGTGATTTATTGTCTTGTTTATTAGTGGGCGGTATATTTCCATTCACCTGAGAACATGCAGTTATTGTATGTTTCCCCTCTGTATTTACTTTCTAAAAAGCACCATTGTATGAACATGCTTTTTTACTGTGGTTATACTATAGTTTTACTATACCATAGTACCACCACAGTACTTATAAAGATTTATTGATGGAATCTAAGGGCTTCTACCCCGTTGTCTTATTTAATTAGGTTTTAACTGATTTTGGATGCACCACACTATATCTATCATTTAACAAGACAGGCACCTGCCCTTCTCAGTCCTCAAATGCACTTGCATGCAGAGCAAATCCTCGACAGTTAATGTGAGTTCCCCTTTCCCCTCTGCCAGGTGTCAGTGGTTCATCTGTTAAAGACCGTGCGCCTGCTGAGACTCCTGCGCCTGCTGCAGAAAATGGACCGTTACTCCCAGCACAGTACGGTGGTGCTGACCCTGCTCATGTCCATGTTTGCACTGCTGGCCCACTGGATGGCCTGCATCTGGTACATCATCGGCAAGAAGGAGGTGGAGAGCAACGCGGACACCTGGGATATAGGTGAGACTGGCACACAAAATTTACTCATTGACTCACAGACAGAATGAAAGTGTATATTTGTGAGAGAAAACCAACCTAGACTCACTGGAAAACATGCTTCTACAGTACCTACATTTTTGCAAAACACCAAAAATTGCCTATACATACGATTCACGGTTGTAAAACACAAACAACTTTTATTCCTGTCCAAACAAATAATGATTACAGGGGCAGATTAATAAAGACTTATTTTCTCGTGGTTCCGTGCACAACACAATGATATGACCTCAAAACAATTTTACCATAGTGCATGATTTGTAATCTAGTACTTATTGACATTTGCTTCTAGGGGTGGGCGATATGACCAAAATCTTATTTCACAGTATGAGAAATTTTTGTTTCACGATAACTAAATATATCTCGATATAGCTACTTTTATTTTATTTTTGTTATTAAAAATAAGAACAAAGAAGCAAATTACATACAGTAGGACAAATACAATAGAGCAAAGACACAAATTAAATAAACTTAAAGACCCTCTGTGGTGAAAATCAAGTTTTTAATGTTGTTTATACGTCTATGTGGTGTTTTTAATATGCTTTAAGACAAACCATGTGTGAATTCATGTCAACACAATTGATAAGTATTTTCTCCTTAACTGCAGTGAAAAAAAGACAGTCTCAAATATTTTGAGAAATCACAGGTGTTCCTTACGTCACAAACTACCCTGTAAACAATCACGTCAACGTGCGTGTGGGCGGGCTTTAGCATATCATCATTACTAAATGCTGCGAAGTATTTGCTGTCGAAATGCTGTCTCAAGAGAAGCCAGGTTATCCCGGTATATTTTTCAGTTGATATGAAAAATCAGGTACATTTAGCAATATAGTGGGTGAATTATGTATATGATGTATATTCTGATGTTATGAATATGAACTATATGCCTTTCTCCACTGCCGTTCGAAGTATAATGATTTTTAGAAGGCAGCTCTGAGATGGCAAACGGGAACATGGTTTGTGTAACATTAGCAACACATTATTAACTGTTTGATAACTTAGTCAAGCAAAAGGCTAATCATATTAATTACCGTTATGTGTCTGACGTTGTAGAGTGATACATAAAACGCATTACCATTCTGATACATCGACTTGTAGACGAGCCTGTATAATTCGCTCTTCCACTTCATCTGAATCAGTTTCTGGTTCAAACATATATGGCTGTATTAATCCAGTATTTCCACTTGCCATTGTGCAGTGTTTACTACAGTAAAGTTGTCAGAGTGGATCTCTGAGCTGGTGTGAGTGGAGGTGGAGCTAATTTGCATATATAATTTGCAAAATTACTGACTACAGGCGTAATTTGCATATTCATGGTTTCGCTTATACTAAATGAAGCAAGGGTGTAGAGTTGCATTCAAGCTATTTTTAGGCATGAATAAAAAACATTTCACAGGAAAAAGTATTTAAATATGGTGATCAAAGACGAGTTTTTAGGGAAAAAATTACTGACCATAGGACAAAAACTCTACTTTTTTCAGCTACAGTAGGTTTATATAACATGTAGTAAGAAATACTACAGAAATTGAATATTCATTGTCTTCAATGTATGAATCAAATATGAACTAATTCTCATTAAAGATACAAAAGTGATTCAGTCAAGATCAGTGAGTGATTTTCTTTTTGTCTTGTTGTTTGATTAACATTAATGAGACAGATAGCAGTTTATACACATATCTGGTTTTCACCCAGCTGTTTACGTTAATTTAAGACATAGCCAACTATTGGACATTATTGGACATTTGGACATTATTGTGCGTATATCTGACCATTCAAGCGCAATAAGACGGAAAAGAGAACTGGATTCACGATCCCATGCTGTCTGAGAGGGGTGCTTTCTGTGTACGCATTTGGGTGTGTGTCAGTCCACAACCACATGGAGTTCTTTTTCACAGCTTATTGCACTCAACATCAAGCATGTCCCACTCTCTATTTTCTCATTCATGCATGTTTCTTTATCACTCTTACCTGTATATATCTTTAAGTAGTACTGTGCTACGTGAATATATTTACACACCGCAAAAAATATATATAGTTAAATCTCCAACAATAGACATTTTATATTTTGGTCACAATATATACCGTAAGACCGCCCAGCCCTATTTGGATTACATAATCAGCTCCATATGTATGGCTTTTCTGAAGTAGTAAACTTGCTCAGTAGGTCACATCGTACAGCTATGCACTTGCGAGGAAGAGTACTCGGGTACAAGTCCCAATAAACACTAGTCATGGCGCTAAATAAAGAGTTAAAATACTTGTAGAAGCAAGCTAAAATGGCATGGTTGCTTCAGTGGATGCCTTTTTATCTCATGTTTGCTTTTGCTTTGGTTAGGTTCAATGTAGTGTTAAGTCAGGTTGGTACGTTATTTTCAAATGCAACAGAGCATTAACCTTTTAGCACCACTCACCAAACATTTCTGAACTGCCGTGATGTACAAATGAAGCGATACATGTTTTTGTCCATACAATAAAAGTCAATAGGGTCCAAAACAACATTATTCTCCACTGACTTTCATTATATGGACATAAAACACTGAAACATTTTTAAAAACATCTTTTGCTTTAAACATAAGAAAGATTTCAAATAAGTTTTAAACAACATGAGGGTGAGTAAATGATGACAGACTTTTCATTTTGAGATTGACTATCCTTGTAAGTTTTTAATTATTGAACCGAAGCAATCATGCAACAGTGTGTTAATTGATTCAACGCAGTCTGGCTCTCCAGTTTCATTTCAGTTTGTAATGGATTTGTTAAAGCTGCAATATGGACATAATATGAATGGATTTAATCTGATGCGTTCGGAGCTAGACAGAGAGAGAGCGATGAAGACATCAAATGAGAATGGAAAGCAGAATTTATAGTTACAGAAGAAGCGCGATAAGCCTGACACGGTTAGCTGGTGTTATGGACAGTTATAGTGGAGGAGGAAGATAGGGAGAATGCACCAGGGACAGCAAGCAGCCAAGTGAGTGAAAGAGTGAGCGAACGGCAAACTAACCAGTCACCCAGACGTCGTGCCGCGGGCCTCTCTCAATCTTGACTGCAGGAGGGGCTGTAATTAGGCCCAGTGTGCTTCTCTATGGTCTGTAATGACGGATCGCTGTAAAAGTACCAGAGTTCACCGCCTGGTCCCCTATCAGTATTGATGGAAAGTTGCAGTTTCCCCTCGGCATCCAACCACTGACCCCCGGCCTGCTCTGATGGGCTGTTACTATAGCAACGCTGGGCTGGAATCTCCTCTCTGGTACCCGGATTTAGATAGTGTGGTATGTGAGAACTGATGGGTCGCTCCTTATCAGCAAACACTAGGATTGTTTCATGAAGGCAAACTCTGTTTGATGAATTGACTTGGTGTGAATTCCAAACAACCACTGTTAGTGGAGAACTGTTTGGGAGTCGCAAGATGTTCCTTCTGCTTTTCATGTAACCAGTTCATGTACGTAAGTCTGCCTTACAAAAATTTTACAAATGTGATAGTACCATGTTAAAATGATGTATCAGATTGAAATACTATGGTGTAGAACAGGGGTGCCGAATCCTGCTCCTGCCGATCGACTGTCCTGCACAGTTCATCTCCAACCCTAATCAAACACACCTGAAGCAACCAATTAAGGTCTTCAGGATCACTTGAAAATTAAAGGCAGGTGTGTTTGATTAGGGTTGGAGATGAACTGTGCAGGACAGTCGATCGGCAGGAGCAGGATTGGGCACCCCTGGTGTAGAATGAATGTTATTCATGGTGTTTAAAAGTCTGGAAACACTACAGTGTACAACTGTACGTGTTACTGCAGTTTTGTGGACAATTAATAAGCCGCTTAACAATTAATGAGCCGCTTATTAATGAACCAAGTCACTCTGAGACCCTGAAAACACTATTTTGCACTTTTCTTGAAGCGTATATATAATTAAATCGCAACCTTTGCGATTCAAAAATCACACTAGCAACATCGCGATTTCTGTTTAATATTGGTATATCGTGTAGCCCTATACTAAACTGTATGTGTGTATGTCATTCACTGAAACGTAAATTTCGCTGCTGCCAAGTGACTTTGCACAACCTACCTTTTCCCCCTCTGCGACGCACAGTTTAACCCTCTGAGGTCTGAGCTGTTTTCTGGCCCTGGAGGTGTTCTGACATGCTCTGACATTTGTGCTTATTTCTGTTACTTGTGACATTGTCATGGCTAAAGTCTTATTACACTGTATTTAGCACAAACTCTGCTACAATAATATATCAGCAGCATGTATGTAAAAGTTTGTAGTTTTGAGATAATGACATTTATGCGTGGTTTGTGAAAATACCAAAAAAAAATTGTCACTGAAATAAGGCCATGAAACCCATACTGATTATTTCTTCACAAGACTTTTGAAAATTGTATCACGTAGCCTAGAATATTTGCTCCAAAACTATGTGAAAATCACCCTGACTGCTCATTCAGATAAGACAATATATTGATTTAAAATTTCTAAGACGTGTTTTGTGTGAGAAAGCCATATGCGAAGAGGCGTGATCATCTCATGAATATGTAAGCCTTCAACACCTGAGAAAGACAAAGACACTCCCCTAACTGCCCTATTAGGAGCTATCATTCAGAGCAACCTTGCACAAAGAATGAGGAGATTTAAAAAAGAATGGCTTTTAGATTGTTTGGATTTATTTACAACACAACATAATCCAAAAATACACAACAAATGACAAAAGAGCACATTGAAAACAATGATCCAAAGACAGAGACCTTTGTGCCATTCCTAAAAACATTGTACATACCTTTCATTTCCAAGGTGTTTTCACTTTACCATGTTCATGTACAGAGGACTCAGTTGCATCTGGTCCCTGAAAGAAAAGAAAAAAAGTGAACATACTGGTATCAAGAGAAACTAGGCCTGCACGATTTTGGGAATACATTTTAGATTTTTCTGGTTAAAATTGCTTTTTAAAATTCACAGAATACACACACACACACACAAATGTTTCCAACAATATATACAACAGTTCAACTGCAATGTGAAGTTTATGCAACAATACCATAAACTAATAAGTACGAATTTCTTACCTTACATCTTTCTTGTCTTCAAATCGCGTTCTTCTTCTTCTGAGTTAAATCCAATGTAAGCTCAGACGTGTCTTCCAAACTCGACGAAAAGCAGAGACTTGTGAAGTTTTTTGGTGTTTTGTGTTTGAGGTAACGAGGGCGTTCGCGTTCCATGTGGAGATTTGCATGTGAATCACTTTTGCGCGAGTGGGCGTGGTCGAATTAAAAGTAATTAGCAAGCGTTTGAGATACTGGACATCCTGTTGGTTTTATACAAATTACTTAAACAGAGAATATTTGTTTTCAGTTTGAATCCGATCATTTAAAAGTACACACTTAAATGTGTATAAAGGTATATGGCTCATAAATCTGTGACAAGTATTCGCTGAGTTTTGTTTCAGTTTATAGACGTGCTCAAGAAAAAAAAGTTCACCGCGACGGAGAGGCAGAACGCACACCCTGTTTATTTTCTTTATTTTACAAAAGCACAATGTTTTGATTTGATTGTAAGTGGACACATACAAAAGTAGAAATATCACAGATTCTTTTTTTATATTTCTTTTTTTCTGTATGACCATAAATGACGGAGTAATTTAAGTTTATTGTGCTACAATGTGAAGAAAATCCAGAAAAACGCGGGGGCGCGTTTGCCGACCTCAGAGGGTTAACAAAGAACTCAAAACGAAACACTCATAAAAACAGAACCAAACAACCGGGTAAAACACTACGGGAACTGACCAGGAACAGAAAGAAACACAGAGCTTAAATACACAGACCTACACAGAAAGGTTCCTTTGTTAATAATTCGTTACACAGAACTTTATTATATTAAATATTAATCAAAATGATTCACACCTTCACAAAATCCAAACATTCAGTGTAAGAGTAAAAAAATGACATAACATTATTTATAGTAAGTTTATTTGATTCACAGCTTATTTAGAGTTTTGACCTTGACAACCCAACTGCCTTTACCACAAACAGTCTAAACTAAAAGATTGTTTTGGTAATTGTTCTACACATTGTCATACAGATAACCTGAAAATACAGTAGTTTATCAAGGTTATTAAGGTTTATCTTGCTAACCACTCTTACTAAAAAAATGGGGTAAGCACAATTACATTCTCATTTTAAGAGGTGTTAAATGTGGTTTGATTTGTTTACATTAGTTAATCTATTAGGCTGCTAACTAACATGAACCACGAGCAATACATTTGTTACTGTATTTATTAATCTTTGTTAATCTTAGTTGAACAAACAATGAACAGCTGTATTTTTATTATGTTACTTCACACAGTGCATTAGGCTAACTAAATACAACTTTTGATTTAAATAATGTAGGCTACTAGTAAATGGTGAAATTAACATTAATAAAGATTAATAAATGCTGTAGAAGTGCAGTTTATTAATAGTTAATGTTAACTGATCTAGTTAACTAGAGTTTAATAAATGGAACCTTATTGTAAAGTGTTACCGATTTGTTATACACCGATTCAGTGTTGGACAGATCAGTTGTTTTAACCATTCATTAAATGGAATCGGTTCAAAGGAGTCATTATTTTCGCGAATCGGACGTGTCATTAGCGAACTTGTACGCGGTGTGTGATTATCCCGGCAGTTAGGACATCGCACAAGATTTGTCAACACAGAAAACATTTCATCATTGGATAGGTTTTGTTTTGTTTATTGAAAGTGTTTTTATGTCAGCTGAATGGGCGGAACGCTTTTCAGAGAAGATAAGGCAATGTAACATTAAGGCAATTTTTTTAGCACAATTCACACCCAGCGGTAATTCAGGAAAAAAATATCCGAATGCTCCACGTGAAACTTCGGTCTTCCGATCTTTTACCATCATGTCATTTCTCAGTTGATTCTGATTAATATGCGCGAGGGAGCGAGAGAGAGCAAGACAGTTTGAAGACGGTGAGGGTGCGCGCGTGACCGGGCCTCTCTCTCTGCTCGTTCTTTCAGTAATATATGCCCTATCGCAAGCTCAGCAGTCATTTACATCACTCACCGATCAAATAAGGCTTTGGCGAGACAAAAAATCACTTGTGAGAGAGACGCGTGAGTGACAGAAAGACGGAGGGAGAGCAGGGAAAGGAAATGCAGCTGAATGAATACGCTGCATGTTTTAAATAGCGTACATTTGAATGTATGTCATGATACCGGGTTTCGGTACCCATCCCTATACATCGTGCAGCCTTAGAAAACGGTCTAATAATGTGGTTCATGGATTCTTGTCCGTGGAATGTGCCACTTCCGGTATTTACTTGAAATTTACTTGGTATTACTCGACAAATTGCAATCGAGGATTTTATTTTAAAAAAAGGTTACTCTAATTTAACCTAGGAATCATGACAGCCCTACATTTTTTTTATATATAACGAAACGCAATATGTGGCGGCCGGTGTTGATTCTGTGGCGCACTGCCACGAATTAGTCTATGTGTGGGAAACACTGAAATCATACTGACCCGAAACACTTTAGAATGGTAGTGTATGTAAAATGTTACATTTAACGTTACAATAATTTGATTAATAATTAAGACATGCCCCAAAACCTGGCATTGCTGCCAATGAAATTTGCGGAAAGAGGTTGTATTAAAAATATATATATAATAAATTCTCTATAAATTCTCACAGAGGTTAAAGGCTCACTTGAGGTGCAAATTTTCAATAAAAAATGTTTAACTTAAATTTCAATCTGTTCCTTATACAAAGCTATCATATGTCTTAGAAAATACCACACACATTGTATGGACTACTTTAATGGTTCTTTTATGACCCCTCTTTGTTTTGTTTTTTTACCCTGAAAAGGGTATGCTATTCGTTGTATGCAAAACAAAATAGCTATTTTTGTGTTCCCCGCAAGAAAGAAAGTCATACGGGTAAATAATGACAGAAATTTCTTTTTTTAGATAAACCATTTCCTTTAGCTTATGTGTCATTGCAGTGTGAGATACTTTTCCACCATATGGACACATATGAAACTGATACACAAACACAAATTTTTGTGTGAGTTTTTTAATTATATCTAATGCTTTCTTCTTTGTCTCGCTCTCTTCAGGTTGGCTTCATGAGCTCGGGAAGCGGTTGGAGTCTCCATACGAGGAGGACATGGGAGCGGTCAACAAAACGCTGAGCAGTGGACCGTCTTTGCGGAGCATCTACATTGCAGCGCTGTACTTCACCCTCAGCAGCCTGACCAGCGTGGGCTTTGGAAACGTCTCTGCCAACACAGACGCAGAGAAGATCTTCTCCATCTGCACCATGCTTATCGGAGGTGTGTGTGTGTCTTTGCAGAAAGGTTGAAGTTTAGGAGATATTTTTAAAAATATTTGGAGGTAGAACAAATTTGGATTATCATTAGGATCCAAAAAGTGGAGGCTGTATGTCTGCTGCTTATTTAGAAACTAAAAACGAGTTTGAGTACATGTTTGTACAAGACAATAGAGAAATATTGAAAAAGGATGTAGATATTAAGTATTAAAGTGTATATAAAATAAAGTGTATATAAAAAGATTTGTATAAAAGTGTATATTTACAAAATGTAAATAAAAATGTAAATTAAAAACATACAATAATACACAACAAACAACAACATCAGTGTCTGCATAACCACATGCGTTTACACACTGTATGTTCGTCTGTCATTAAATAGGATCATATGAGGTCACGCCAGCTGTTCGCATTCAAAATTCATGGCCTTTATTTTGTGAAATGTCACCATTTGCCATCGGGCAGTTCTGCTCCCTTCTCAAACATACAATAATACCCAATTACACACCCCAACATGTATGTACACATTCAGTCACCACCTGTGTATTACCAGAGATCTTAGAGAGACAAGAGCCTCTGAAATAAATAAATAGGTTGGATTTTTACAGAAATGGAAAGGATCCATGCTGATCACTTTGTCATCTACAGAATTCAATAACAAAAATTATTTTATACATTTTATAAACCTTAATTAATTTTTTTAATCAAGCTTGATTTATTTTATTTTATTTTATTTATCATGGACAATGGACATTAGTTATTGTTTGCAAGCTGCATGATTAAAAAAAAAAAGCCATGTTGAATTTTCAAATTTTAACAGAAAACACCATGACTTCTTAGGTCATGTAAGGGCTGTAAGTTAACTAACGATTATTTTGCTAATCAAGTAATCGGTCGATTATTTTGACGATTAATCTGATATTTTTGGTGGTTATAAAAATAGACCTAAGCCTTTAAAATGACTTAAAATACATATACCAACTTCTGGCATGAAACTCTTGATGGCGCAGGCTGATAAGTCCTTAACTCATTTGGTAGCGATCGCTTTATTATCTACATAGCTTAGCTTATTGGTTGCTGTTGCATCAGCGGCCAATAAGCTGCGGCTCAACATTCAAATACTGGTAGTATTGCTGTTCATAATCTGCACTGCGCTCTCAGAAAGCATCTGAAATCAACATCTAAGATAAGTGAACACTCTTTTACTCCATATCTTTGTTTATATTGCGTGGTTTGCTAGTTAATTTCTAAATGAGCGATCATAACAGTTTAATCTAAGCGTTATGTTAATAGTCTTGTGGAGTGATTTACTAAGCAGATAAGCTGCAGCGTTTACGCAATTGTGTTTATGCCGCAGCAAGCGATCTGTTGTATTTAATTGCTGTGAGGATATGCTGTCTAAGCTACATATATAAGAAAAGGTTAAAGGGAAACAAGCATTTGCGCTTTCAACGGAGTTACCACGTTTACCTGCGTACTCAAATGACACGTTCATTTATTTCCAAGGGCAATGTTTTCTTTTTCTATGCTTAATGTGTGCAGTTGATTTCAGCATCAAACCACGCTCTGTCTTTAGTAGGGATGGGTATCGTTAAGGTTTTAACTGTATTACTACTCTTACCGATACTCCTTATCGATCCGGTACTTTAACGGTATTCTTATCGGTTCTTTTTGTTATATAAAAAAAGGAAAAAAAATAATTTTGAATATAATTAATATTGCTTTATATTTTGAAATGTAAAATAAATATCTATAGCAAAAGAAACAGCAATGCTTTAACAAAACAAATAAAACATGTATGTTATGCAGAAGGGTGCAGGCTTTTGTGTTTTATATACAGAAGACATAGGACACCAAAAACAAAGTACAAACACATGGTCAAACAAAAAAAAGTATACAATAAAACAAATATACAAATTATATACCCTGTGCTTTAATTTCAGTAATATCTACTGACATTACTGTTCAGGAGTAATATGGGCTAAAAAGACATCTAATAAAGTCAGATGTAAAATAACACCGCATAGTTTATCATAGATAGATTAAAGCTTATAAAAGCCAAAATTATTCACTCGAGAGCTGCGACTGATTTTCTCTTTGCCTTTTGTTGTTTGATTCACATTAATGGAGCAATCGTCAGCAGGTTTATTAGACTGCTGCCTCTTTAAGACCAAATGCAGATCTAATCATTATTACGCATCATATTTTCTCCCAACTATTTACGTCCATTTAAGACATAAACTGTATTTAAGTGAATAAACTGTTTAAGTGAATCTCCAAGACGGCCATTTTGACATATTTTTGTGTATATTTGATCGTTTAGATGCGCACACGAAGCCCAAAATATACGTTGCTTGTCTCGTTGCGGTGTGTTTCGGAGCGCGCGCCGCATTTGGAACAGCGTCTATTGCGTCAATTTTGGTACTTTTAATAGCCTTTTATTATCAAACACGTCCCGCAGTTTAGCAACAGTATAGACTACATTTTACAACAATCACCGATCGTGCAGATTCTGACGTTACATTTGGGTTTTAGAGAGAAATGACAGTGCACCGCTGTGAAGGGAAGAAGTTGCGCTGGAGAGAATGCTGCTTTAGTTTTTAATGGTTATACCTCAAATATCTTCTTTTTTATAATCATTGGAAGCCAAAATCTAAATCTAAAATAAAATTAGTTTAATATCAAAGATCTAAAGTGTAACCGTTTGAATGTTTAGTTCTGTCCTCATCGTCACTCATTAACCCTTTCATGCATGAATTATGATACCCTCAGTCAGGATTTTTTTCCTATGTGTTTTTATTGCTCTTAGGGCATGAAAAACAAGAATTGATTTTTATTTTATTTTTTTACAAATTTTTCAAAGAGATCTTCAGATGTCCACTTGAGTGGACAGCATGCGGTTGGTTTAAACTGAAGATATACTGTATTAAATATAAGACAATAATCAAACAGATAAAGTATGTGAATTTAACAAACTAATCAATGCAATTATATCAAATAATGTGAAAACTATAAAATATATACAAAAAATATAAATGCAAAATATTGCAATGGCTTCATACAACTTCATACAAGTTGCACTTTGCGTATCTTTGATATCAGAACATGAGGACGTGATTCCCTCAGAATTTTCTACAGCCTGTCAAGGTACAACTGTGGAAACCACTCAGATGCTCCCTCCAGTGCACCAGAGTATGGAGATTTACCCTTATTAGCTGATAATTCTGATTATGTTCAAGATGGACATGCACATTTCTATCATAGCCCTCCTCTGAGAAAACCTAGCGATACGTTTTTTCAATCTCATCTGAAATGATCAGTATTGGGGGTAACGCATTACAAGTAACATGCATAACGCATTCAGATTACTTTTTTGATGTTACAAGTAAAGTAATGTGTTACAAGTAACATGCATTACCTAATCAGATTACTTTTTGATCTAACAAGTAATTAACTACAAGTAATATGCATTACCTAATCAGATTACTTTTTGATGTAACGAGTAAAGAAACGCATTACAAGTAACATGCATTACCTAATCAGATTACTTTTTGATGTAACGAGTAAAGAAACGCATTACAAGTAACATGCATTACGTAATCAGATTACTTTTTGATGTTATGAGTAAAAAAACACATTACAATAACGCACATTACATAATCAGATTACTTTTTGATGTTATGAGAAAGGAAACGCATTACAAGTAACATGCATTATGTAATCAGATTACTTTTTGATGTTATGAGTAAAAAATGCATTACAATAACATGCATTATAAAATCAGATTACTTTTTGATCTAACAAGTAAAGTAATGCATTACAAGTGTCATACATTATGTAATCACATGACTTTTTTCGATGTCAATGAAAATTACATTCTAATAATACAAATACATTTATTTACAGTAGAAAAAGTCAATGCATATTAAGTTTTTAAGTTTTAAATTTCAAAAACAATATTCACATTATAATTATGAATTGTATCTGAAATATAGCCATTGCATGCATGACGTCCACTACAGTGGACATGTGATTAATCAGAGTTTTCTCTCAATCTAAAATCAAAACTTGGAAAATTTTACTGTGATATGACTCATTAGATATTGCTTTATGCTGCAATATTTTTTTTACCTACAAGAGTCTCCTAGGATAGAAGGAATGGGTGGATATTCTGGAGCAACTTGGCATGTCTGACTGACCCTTGGCCATCTTGGTTTGGAGGGGGAAAAAATCGAAACACAAAGGCTTGCCACTTGATTGCAATTTATAGGATGATGCACCAGGGTCCAATGAAGAGATTGATGTGCAACTTTGCCATAAAAACCCGTGCAAATTCAAGAAAATGCTTTTTTAATAGCTGTCCACTGTAGTGACCACTATGCGTGAAAGGTTAAGCAGGGCTGTTGTGTTGTGCGCGCCGTGGCTCCGCGTGAAAGATCGCTCTCTCTCTCTCTCTCTCTCTCTCTCACATACACACTCTCTCTCTTTAGCAAAAATGCATCACAGACAAATGGTTCAATATTATTATATATAGAAGTGGCTGGCGAGATTAAATTAGCAAGATAATAATTTCTTAATAGCAATAATAAATAGCACGTGTACTTTCTTAATTTCTCCAGTACCGACAGCGATAACGTCCGAGCTTATCGATCCAGCGGTCTTTCATAATTCAGCACCGGGGCCCGTTTAATACCGGGTTTCGGTACCCATCCCTATACATCGTGCAGCCTTAGAAAACGGTCTAATAATGTGGTTCATGGATTCTTGTCCGTGGAATGTGCCACTTCCGGTATTTACTTGAAATTTACTTGGTATTACTCGACAAATTGCAATCGAGGATTTTATTTTAAAAAAAGGTTACTCTAATTTAACCTAGGAATCATGACAGCCCTACATTCAAGTTTTGTGTACATTCATGCATATGTGTGTCATTGTGTTTTTGGCAGCATTGATGCATGCTCTGGTCTTCGGTAACGTGACGGCCATAATCCAACGCATGTACTCGCGCTGGTCCTCTTACCACACGCGCACTAAAGACCTGAAGGACTTCATCCGTGTGCACCACCTTCCCCAGAGCCTCAAACAGCGAATGCTGGAGTACTTCCAGACCACCTGGTCTGTCAACAACGGCATCGACTCCAACGAGGTAAACCCCACGCTTCAGAGAGTATTACACAGCACAACTGAATCATTTGACGATGCGGAATTCCTTGCAGCTGGACTGAGCAAGACGAGCCAACTTTACAAGAATACAATGTGCTTCCCTACTGCACTTCAGTGTTTCATCCAGTGTAACACTTCAGGATTTTATTAACTCTTTATTATTAATCTATTGTTTTCACATCATGAAATCACTTTCTGCCTGCTAATAAATCACAGAAATAAAAAATTATAAATGATCTGATAGACCAAACAGTTTGACCAATCTTTTTTTTTTAACCAATATTCACACATTAATTGGTTATCTGGTCTTTAACATAAATGGCATCTTTGGTTTAACGTATTGTATAGATAAACTTTTAAAATAACAGATATTCATTATCTAGATAGAAATGTGTAGCTTAACAGTTAGCCTGAAGTTAAGATGATGATGATGACAGTCTGATAGACCAATATAATACTGGTCCGATTGACCAGTATTCAAACAGTATTTGGTTATCAGTTCTTAAATATTAGGTCACCAATAAATGCCATAATTTGATTATTGTATTGTTTGGATAATTATTTAACGGTAACACTTTATTTTACAGTGTCCTTGTTACATATGTTACATGTACTTACAATAGTATTAACAGTGAATTATGCATAATTACATGCAACTAACCCTCAATCAAACCCTAATCCTACCCTAACTCTATAGTAAGTACATGCACTTCATTAATATTACTCAGTACTTAAATATATAATTACACTGTAACAATGACACCGTAAAATAAAGTGTAACCTATTTAACTTATAAATTAAATGAATTAATTACATCATGAAAAACGTGTAGCCTGAAATAAAGATGATGATGATGATACAAATAAATCTTTCTTATTTTTGTTTTTATTTTTGTTCATTATTAATATATTATAATATTTACTCTCTATCAGTATTTCATAAAAAACAATAATGACCAATCTCTAATTACCATATTCACATACCATTGTATTTACATGGTACACTAACATGAAAGAAAACCATGGCATCACGTCCAAACCTAAATTTGTATACTATGGTGTACTGTAAGTGATGTACTACTAATGAAGTAACATACTAAAGCCAAGAGCAAAGGAACAGCTAAGGCAAGTATAATTTAGATAGACAGTTGGACACTTGAGGAGGGAACAACTGCATGCGCTCTGTCCTTGAGCCCGGGACTTTATTCCAGAGTCCAGAGAGAAAGTGGGAAAAATGAGATGAAATCCAAACACCTTGCTAAATCACAGATTTATGAATAATAGATGGTGAGGCTGATGGCCGGAGAGCAGGAGACAGAGAGCGAGAGAAAAAGAGGGATGTGTGTGCTGTGAGTGAAGGGGAGAGTGACAGATGCCATTCAGTCAGGCTGAAGGATGGTTGCATATATGGATGGATGAGCAGAGCAGATGAAGGGTGGCAGAGGGCAGGAATGAGGCATGGCCGGAATACTTTCAGGGAGGAAACTTGTGAAGGCGGCATGCTTAATGATTTTAATGGCAGTTTAATTCATGTAATGTGCTGTTACACAAGTTCACATAAAAAAAACACAATATTTATTTTCCTTACAATGTAAGTAACTGTTAACCACACCTTTCTTTTTTATTTTCCTTTCCCTTTTTCCTTTTCTTTTTCTCTCTTTATTCTTTTTTGCTTGTTCTGTTTCTTATTCCTTTCTCTTTTTTTCTCTTCTTCCAATACACTCCCCAGCTCTTGAGAGACTTTCCAGATGAGTTGCGTTCGGACATCGCAATGCATCTGAACAAAGAGATCCTAGAGCTTTCCGTCTTCTCCTCTCTGAGTCGTGGGTGTCTCCGCTCTCTCTCCTTGCACATAAAGACGACGTTTTGCGCACCGGGCGAGTATCTTCTTCGGCAGGGAGATGCTCTACAGGCCCTTTTCTTTGTCTGCTCTGGCTCCATGGAGGTGCTAAAGGACAGCATGGTGTTAGCCATCCTCGGTCAGTTTACACAAACCCACCAATTACACAGCGAAGCTCAAAATGTTCAGTGTAGTTTAGCATGAAGGGAAAAATTACTGCCTCTCATTAAGTGAAGACTTTAGAGCCCATGTGCAGGCCCGCATTAAGAACACATAGGGCCCTGGGGCTATAGCCAACCCAAGGGCCCCCTTCATAGTAGCCTATCTTGGTGCCACAACGTTTTCTACCGCAGAAATAATTAGTATAGATATATTAGTTGAAAAGTTATATCATTAACACAGAGATACAATGTATTGTATCTCTATATAAAATATTCCAGGCTACAACACATTAAAAGCATACATGCATTAACACCAAATATGAGGTCAAAGCAAACAGGTTTCTAGAAACAGCAACAACTTTGTGCATATGACTGCCTTGCCTTGAGGAGTTTACTTTAATTAGGTTTATCATTAGAATGTCTTCTTTCTGACCCTAGAAGAGGAGATTCATCAGGGCTGGACCGAGGCTCAAATTCAGCCCATCCGGCCCAAACGTTTCCCCATTAATGTTTTGCTAAGTCCTTTAAATTGGAATAAACAAACAAATATATTTTATTGAATAAATAAAGGACAGAAACAAATAATTATAAATATTTTTGAATATACTGCAAATGTGTTTAACAATATTAATATTGCAATATATTGCAAGCCTCTTAATTATTGAATTCTTATTTTAAAGTTAAAGTTTATTAGAACTGAACATACTGCATCTACACAGAAGAAAACATTATAGCTTTTTCCTTAATTCATCCAGGCTAAAAAGCTCTTAAATTCTCCTTTGTTGCCCTAATGAAAAGTTACCGTAGTTATTGCTTGGAATCCAGAGTTTCACTGTAAGATCAAGACATAGGCAAAAAAGAAAAGCTCCTCGTTACCATGGTTTTATGGTTTTCATATAACAACAACAATAATAATATTGCTAATAATAAACATCTTAAACACTATAAAACAACCTCTATAAAAGTGACCTTTTTTGCCCTTATATTACCCAATATTTAATGTAAGGCTAATAATAGTAATATTAACAATAAATACCATAATGTCATATTTCTACAGCTTTAGTAGAAGCTCAAGATACTTTCACGTTTTATTCTACGACTTTTTTTGCAATAATCCAAAAGCCTACGGAAAAATCCCACTGGGTTTCATCACTTGGCTTTTGGTCTTTGTTTCCTAGGTGCTCCACTAAATAATAGCGCTTAATATGCAGGGGCATGATGGGGTATTGGCGATCGACCCACTGGAAAAAGTTTTGGTGCTCCCGATGGCCAGTCAATCTACTCCACAGCCAATCATGGGCCCCCTCCCATAGCTCGGGCCCTGTGGCTTCAGCCCCGCCTAGCCCTATTGTTAATGCGGCCCTGCCCATGTGTTCCTACAGTAGCCAACAAAAACTGCTCTCTGTGATTGGTCTCTCTCTCTGTGAGGCTTCACACACACAGCAGGCTCATAGGACAGTGGAACTAATGTGTGAAAAAATAAAATCCTCATCATCCTGTTAGGCCCTGCCTGTGTGTGTGTGTGTGTGTGTGTGTGTGTGTGTGTGTGTGTGTGTGTGTGTGTGTGTGTTTGTGTTTGTGTTAATATCACCTTATGAGTTCTGACAGGAAAAGAACACACACTATCTTTCTCATCTTTACCTCACACTCTCTCTCCACCCTGCTGACATAGGAAGGTCTCTCTGACATTGAGTTCTCAAGAAGGTTCTGTTTTTTTGTGTGTGTTTACATGTGTATGTGTGCTTTTCATACAGTATGTTTCTGTGCTGCTAATAGAGCTGTTTGTAGTCCCACAGTGCTAAAGTGCTCAACAAATTAGCATTTTAGAGCCACGATTTCCCTTGGTGGTTTCTAATGGGTTTTAAGAATTGTGGTTTTCGATTTATGTGTAAAATACAGTCTCTGGTTAACACAATAATACTTGAAGACAATTTTATGTTTTTGTTCTATTAAATACATTCCTCATAGAACCCATGCTGGATTAGCTTGCCACTTTAGCCTACATATTGACACACTGACTGAACACTCCTAATTCCTCCTGACAAAATATTCACATGTTTTTGCATCCTCCTCTTTGTTCATGTGCTCCTGTGTGACACGTCCAGGTAAAGGCGACTTGATTGGTGCCAACATGTCAGTTGATGACCGCGTCATAAAGACAAACGCTGACGTGAAGGCGCTGACGTACTGTGACCTGCAGTGCATCAATCTAAGGGGTCTGTATGAGGTGCTTGACCTGTATCCTGAATACTCCCATCGTTTTGTGCAGGACATCACGCACGACCTCACCTATAACCTGAGAGAGGGACAAGAGAGCCACGTAAGACGTCACATGACCACTGTGTTGTTATACTAAAAAATGTTTTAACTGATTCATTCATTTATTTTTTCCGGTTGCCTAAACCCTTAATTCATCTATGTAGTAGTTAAAGGCTGACTTGATCCTCACCTGATTGAGTTTTTTGATTTCACGGACCCAAGATTCATAAACAAGCAATCAATCAGTCAGTCTCTGTCTGTCTATGTGTGTTTGAATGTACACTATCGTGCAAAAGTTTGGGGTGAGTTCAAGTTTTAATGGGGTAAGTTAAAGAAATTATATACAAAATTACAGTAAAAACAGTAATATTGTGAAATATTTATCCCTTTAATTATTTATTCCTGTAATTTTCAGCATCATTACTCCAGTCTTCAGTGTTATTTATATTTCTTATTATTATCAATGTTAAAAACAATTGTGCTGCTTATTATTTAGTGAGAAACGTGATATTTTTTCAGGATTCTTTGATGAACAGAAAGCTCAAAAGAACAGTTTTTACTTTAAATAGAAATCTTTTGTAACATTATAAATGTCTTTATTGTCACTTTGGGTCAATTTAATGTATTCTTGCTGAATACACTATTAATTTCTTAAGAAAAAATCTTACTGACCACAAACTTTTGAATGGTAGTGTATGCTGTTGACATATAGTCATATGTGTCATTTTCCAGGTCAAATCCAGGATGTCCAGTAAGTCCATGGACACACAGGTGTGTCTTCTCCTAAGCTGTCAATCATTCCACACTTATCCACTAACAGTGCTGTGTTGACTATAATAGCTTGGGGCTCATTTCCCTAACAATGATCTACCTCCCGCCTCATTTGCCTAATGAGGGAAGCTAAAAACACTACAGCTCTGAAACAGCAGGGAGAGAACGAAAAATTGATGATGATCATCTTCCCCATTCCCTGTCCTTCCATGCCTGAAGCAGTAATCAGGGAGGGAGCGGCGCTAGAGGAAGGGGAACAGCGCGTTTAGGGGCGAGGGAGGGGTAAAAGGAGGGAGGGGTAGGGGGGTGGGGGGGTTATTGAAGTGCCGGATGACTGACTGCTTTAGGAAACTGCCGCTCTTTCAATTACAGTGTGAGGGAGCCTCAATTATTCAAAAGGGAAAATGACCAAATTATTATACGAAAAGTGTAATTAATCAGATATATATAGAACAAGAGAAGAGCGCAAGATTAAAAGAGAGATAGATGGGGAATACCCCTCACGTTTATTCCTTCTCTTTGCTGTGTTTTACCTCTTGACTTTTCCGACACCTTTCAGTGGACTGACATTTAAAGTGTTCTATAAATGGAGATTGTTATTTCCAGCCAACGTCGTTGCAGTTTCATTGTGTAATTGGCAATGCGTGTAAGAACCGTGAGGTGTAAAGCACAGCAAAACCCATTACAATGACTATTATTGTGCAGATTCAATCAAGCCTTTAGGGTTCGTTCTGTGACATAATCACTCCAAGATCATTATATTATCAAAGGCCAGCTGTTCTAAATGCGTTAAGGTCAAGTCTTCCCGGTTTATTACTAGCAAGCAAGGTCAAAGTTCAAGTTATAAGACCACTACCATTACATGAGTTTTACCTAAGGACATTCACTTTGATGTGTTTCTGCTGTTTCATAGCTTTTGTCTAATTGGTCCTTGAGGGAAAGTGTGTAGTTTGTTTTAGGAGTGTGTGTGTGTGTGTGTGTGTGTGTGTGTGTGTGTGTGTGTGTGTGTGTGTGTGTGTGTGTGTGTGTGTGTGTGTGTGTGTGTGTGTGTGTGTGCCCCAATAGTACCCACATTGAGGTCCATATTGAAAAACACATCTGTTTACTTGTCCATTCTCTGACATTCTCTAAGCAGTGCTTAAGCTTACTGATTTTTTGTGCATTGTTCATGTATTTTATACGATTTTCTTTTTTATTTGTTTTGGGCTTTCATTTTTATGCATTTATTTTCTTAAAATTGTTTTATTCGTCAATTAATAATCTTGCCGATTTATATTCATTGATAATAAAATATGACTGTTAATGCTGACCTTTTTTGTGAATCAGCTGTAGCCAATAATCAATTTAAGATATATTTAATGGTAATATTGATATTACATTATGCTTATGATTCCAATTTATATTAATAATAATAATTTACAATATTTATAATAATAGAAATCATTTGAATATGCTGATTTGATGCTCAAGGAACATTTCATATCATTCATTATCAATGTTGAAAAAATATTTACTGCTCAATTTTTTGTGGAAACTTATACACTACAATTCAAAAGTTTGGGATAAGTAAAAGTAAAGGTAACAGTAAAGACATTGATAATGTTACAAAAGTGAATATTTTAATATTTCGAATAAATGCTGTTCTTTTGAACTTATTCATTAAGTCATCTTGAAAAATATATCATGGTTTCCACAAATATTAAAGGCATAGTCCACCCAAAAATGAAAATTAGCCCATGATTTACTCACCCTTAAGTCATCCTAGGTGTATATGACATTCTTCTTTCAGACGAATACAATCACAGTTATATTAAAAAACAAATGCATGGCTTCACTTCAGAAGGCCTTTATTAACTCCCTGGAGTAACAGTGGAGCACTTTTATCATGGATGGATGCACTTTTTTGGGCTTCAAATTTTTTCCAGCAATTCACTCCCATTATAAATCTTGGAAGAGCCAGGACATTTTTTAATATGACTCTGATTGTATTCGTCTACAAGAATAATGTCATATACACCTAGGAGGACTTGAGGGTGACTAAATCATGGGCTAATTTTCATTTTTGGTTGAACTAATCCTTTAATGCAATGCTAATCAACATAGCTTGTATCATAGATAGAATTGAATAAAATAATATATTCTCACTCTGTGTTAAGAAGCAACATGAAACCACAGAAGTAATTTAAAACACGACTGACATGTATTGTGATTTTGGAGCAAAACATGATATTAAGCTCATAAATTGTAGTGTTTGACGGTATGCTAAGCAAACATATTAACTTTCCCTGTTGTCAAGAGCGATTGTATGGAAGAAAAATAATGTCAAATGTTTTTGAAATAAAAAGCCTGTTGAATTGCACTACTTGAAAAAAAATATGCATTACATTAACCATGCTTGCATTTTAATGCATTGTATCTTTAGGGCTTGCATTTTTATGGGCTGAAATTCAACATGGTTGAATATTTAAGCTGTGAATATTTCAATTAAAAACATTTCAAACACATTTTCGTTATTAAAAATTCAATAATCCATATTCACCTTTCATATTTCACTTCCAAAATTGTCAAACTGTTTAAAAATACAACCTATAATATTCAGCAGGCATTTTTCGGTCCATTTTATTTCGCTTTGCAAATTCGCTTCCACAAATTCAGTGGTTCAAATTCGACAGTGAATTCAACATAGACATCCAGGAACTGCAGGAAAAGCAGTAGATTGCCGAGCATACTCTCCATCTGCTGTTAGTCGACCTCACCAGCAGGGGGTGCAAAAGCGCGTGTTGTTGACGAAGACCACCAACAGTTAGAACAAGCCATTCATTCATAAAATGAAAATGATTATCTGTGTCAGTATATATATGCGGAAAAGATGATAAAGACACAAAAGGTGTGTTTATGTTTCATTCAATAACTTCATTGTTACTTTCCCCGTGTAGCCTACATGTCATCAGCTTTCTCTACCATGAACAGGATTATAATCGGTTTCCCTCAATACCTCATACTCAAGGATTCCCCTTCCGTCGGGACAAAATGCTTAACGTAGCTTTATGGACTAATACAGTGATATAAAATACCCAACTCGCACCTTATTGGAGATGTAGGCTACAGGCAAGCAGATGGACTCAGAATATGAACTTAACGCGCAAAGTTTCATGCAAAGCGTTCCGTGATATACTGGCACAAAATCAACACTTGATCAATTAATACTAACACTTTATTTTCTCTTCTCTCTCTCTCTCTCTCTCTCTCTCTCTATACAGTATATATATATATATATATATATAGTATAGTATAGTAAGCTATGCCTACGTGTATTGCATTAGTTTAAACTGGGAAGAGTCATAGCACTTGCATATTGTTGTCCTCCTATTGTTAGTTGAACTGTAAATTGCTTTGGATAAAAGCATTTGCTAAATGACTAAATGTAGCCTAATAAATGTAAAATTGGCTTGACATTGGACATTCGCACATTTAGGGACCGTCTCCAAAGTTGCATACAACATTACGTTTCTAACTTCAATAGCAAACTTTAATTTATTTGAATCAAAAATCCAAAGGGTGCGCAGTATGCCTGACACTACATGAACACTCTACAGTTGGTTTTATGACCATAAGTCGTTCTATTCAAATGCTATCGAAGTTAGAAACGTGTATACAAAAGTCGTATACACTTTAGAGACGGTCCCTAAATGTGCGAATGTCCAACGTCAAGCCAACTTTATGCCATTCTATCACTGGGAAACGCTCAGCATTAAACTTTGCGCGTTATTCTGAGTCCATCTGGAGCTGGACTTGCGTTTGGTTTTTAATATCACTTCGTTATATTAGCTACGTTAAAGGGATAGTTCACTTTGAAATTAATTTTTGGTATGTTTTAACTTACCTCAAGGGCATCCAAGATGTAGGTGTCTTTTTTTCCGCAGTAGTTTCAATTTTGATATTTTTAGGTCAAACCGTTCTTGTCTGTCAGTCATATAATGCAGGTCTATGGTCATTATCTCAAAACACAAGCACAGAGTCCAAATTAAAACAATTCCCCGTCATCCAAATTAAACAATTCCCCATCGTAAGTACACATTGATGGCCTAAGACACGAAACGAGCGGTTTGTGTGAGAAAACGAACAGTATTTATATCGTTTTTACCACTTATACGCAACCATGTCCGAGTGATCTGATCTGACGTGTGCGCAGACTGGTGCATAGATATATACACTAGATGTCGCCTTGTCTACGGCAGTTCATTGGAACGAATGTCTTTAAGGCGGCATCTAGTGTATTAAAACAATTCCCCGTCGAATTACGGGGAACGCAATATTGTAATGCATTACTTTTAAAAGTAACTTTACCCAACACTAGTCTTTAGTTTTCTGCCTGGAACGTTCATGTCACAATATTCCTCATTTAAATAATTCACACCCAAGGCATGTGCAAAAAAGGGGCGAGACCTAGTTGAGTTAGTAGTGTGTTGAAACTTGCGGTTGTGGTAAGGGGCGTGACATATCAGAAACGTGCTCAAAGCAGTTGACCAATCACAACACACTGGTCCAGCCAACCAATCAGAGAACACTGTGCTTTTCGGAAGAAGGGGCTTCATAGAGACAGGAACTAAACAGAGCGTTACTGACAGACTGGGAAGAAAGGTGCTGCAACAACGGTCATTTAAAAAAAAAAACAAGAATGATTGCTTATTCTATTTGACCTCAAAAACAAATCAAGTCTCTGTAAAAGGGCATAATATGTCCCCTTTTAAATGTGTTCTTTCAAAATAAACTTGCTTTGCCTTTTGAAAGTGAGCGTTTAGATAATTATTTACTGGTTCAGTGATTAAGGAGAAGATGGCAAGGAAAATGTGGGACCTACATAAAAATAATTGTAATGCCACATATGACTGCTTAATAAGAAATTCTCTTAGGATTAAGCAAGTTTTGTCACATTAACTAGATGTCCTTACATCTAATCGTTTCATTGTTAATAATGGAAAGTCATTCTATTTCTCGTTGAGTCATCCAGGGTTAGTCATCCAACTTTCATCTGGCCTCACATGACCTCAGCGCAATCTCTTCTGTCCAATCACAGATGGAGGGGAGAGGAAATGGAGACGTGATCCAGTGCTATCCATCAATAGCTGAGCATCAAGACGAGGGAGATGATGATGATGATGATGATGATGAAGATGATCAGATACATTATCTCAGTGGTGGAACCAAGCAGAAAACGTACGTGCAGAAAAATGATCACCAAACCAACAAAAAGCTCCAGTTTCAGCATACTACTGTTACAAAGCCTGACCTCGCAAATCTCAGCCCAAGGTGTGTACACATCTACAAATGCATGTATTTAAAAACATTAAAAGATACAGCATTTTAACCCTCTGGGGTCTAAGGTGTTTTTGGGGTCCTGTTTTGACATACCATGACATTTGTGCTTTTTACAGTTGCTTATAAACATTATAAACATTAATGGCAAAGTAATTAATGGTTATTACACTCTATTTAGCACAAACAGGGCAACTATAATATGTGAGCAACATGTTTGTATTTTTGAGAGAATAATATTTATGCATGGTTATTCAATAAAGAAAAATGAAAGTTTCTGAAATAAGGCCACAAAACACATACTAAATATGTGTCCACAAGACTTTTGACTAACGGATGTTGTCGCCTAGAGTTTTTGCTTCAAAATGATCTGAAAATCATCCTGCCTAATCATTCACATAAAACAATACATTGATTTATATTTTGCTAGCCACTTTTTGTTTGGAAAGGCAATATGCGTGGGGGTGTGAATGATCATGAATAATGCTCTGATTCACACCTGAGAAGACAATGACCTGCGTAATGAGCCTTTCAGTCAGGTATGTCACTGAGAGGGAACTACTAGAAAGAATGTGAGGACAAAAGAAATATATATATATATATTATAATATATATTACTTTTCATTTATTTAGAATGTAGTTAACAATATAATCCAAATATAAATCAAAATCAAAAGCACATTTTTAGTACATAGTCATAGCTGGAAACAAATCCTGTTCAAATAGGCTATATGGGCCATTCTACAGAATTGGTTCAAAGTTAGAGTTGGAAACATATTTTTTTGTCTTTTTCCACAAATTTTGTATGCATGCAAATTGTATAATATCCAAGGTAAACATTTCTAGTAATTGTGCAGTTAATTCTCATACTGTATTTTCAGAAAGTTTTGGAATAATATATCCTCTCCCCAAATGTGTCACTAATAAAAAACAAGCTATTGTTTTATTGAGAAGCTATTTTTGCATTTTATTAAAAAGTTTTCACATGTAAATCAACAACAATTATAATTTTAACAATATTTTAAGTGTAATCTTTTTAAAAAGTATACATTTTATCATACATATTTTAAAGTTAAGGATTCATTAGTTTGAATATAGCCTACATTGGAACAAAAACTATAATAACATCTTAGTTGATGACTTTATTTTTGACAAAACATACTATATATTTAACATATGAGCAGAAATTGGCGAACAAAAGCTTATTTGATGTGGCAGTAATCTATTTTACAGTAAAAACAATCTATCCAAAACTAGTCAACGAAATGTTGTCTTTCATATTTCATCTGTAACATTGTTTTTTTATGATATATTAGGGCATCTAAATGTTATTTTGCAGTTTAATATGTTTCTTATACAAAGACATTTTATTTAAACATATTTCAGTCGATTTTTACTCATCTCAGTGTAGCAATATAGTTTGGTTAGTGCGAGTGTGAATGAACAGCACAGATGCGCGCTGTTGTCTACTGTGTAGTAAACAACAGCGCACATCTGTGCAGTTCATTCATTCACACACAGACACGCAATTCATATTTAAACAGTCTTTTTGCGGTTTACAGACACTATTGCTTACAATAAAGAACTTACTATTCACAATCCTCAGCTGGATCCGTTGCTCCTCTAAGTGAACCTAAACCAGAACTTCTGAGGATTTTCCAGGATTATTATTGATAGTATTATTCCTCACAGCGCCGCAAGGCGACGTAAAGTACATGAATCGGACTAAACTTGATGAGTTTTATCGAGTTGATGTGAGCGTTCACAAGTTTGCATGGATCGCCTCAGATCATTTGCGTTTGAATAGCGCGCGCTCTCCGTGGGCAAGTTCACATTAGCAGATAATGAGCTGTAATGAAAACAACTGACATCTTTTCATACGGATTACATAAACATAAAATATTTGTTTTCGTTTTGAATTAGATCATTTAAAAGTACACACTTAAATGATTATAAATATATTAGGGCTGAAACGATTCATCGAGTTACTCGATTTACTCGATTACAAAAATTCCTCGAGGCAAAAACTCTGCCTCGAAGCCTCGTTAAATTCCTATGACGCGCACTATACGCGCATGGATCAGATTGTTTCACACGGACCGTTGTTCAGTGTTCAGGAAGCACACCATAGCGCGTGATATATTTTGAATTCAGTTGGCGCGATGGCGAGAGTAAAGATGTCCATAAACGGCAGAGAATGTCTAAAGTTTTGGGATCGCTTCCTTTCAGCGTCGCTGAAACAAGGTAACCCCCGCATTTTTTTTTTTTTTGACCCAGCGCCAATATTTCCGCCCGTGCCTACACATTGATGTTCGCTGATTTTAATCCCATACTGTATTTGTAGTGATGTCGTGATGCGGTTTGACTAGATATGATGTTTAGCTTGGATGTTTTTAAGTAGTAAATGTATTCACGTTCAATTGCAAGAGAGTATAGCCTAAAAAAAGAACCGCTTCACACACGCACACACACACACACACACACACGCACACGCACCCTCGTCTCTCTCACGCGCCAGTCAGACCAATTGCGGCAATGCATCACATATGCTTAAACTTTTATGTAGCCACGCAACAATAATTTCAGCATGCATTCACTGTATACACCGGGACGTGACGGAGGAACAAATATTGTATTGCAGTCTTTGCGAGACCTTGTAGCCTATGTAGGCTATGTCACGTCTGCCAAATAGTTACAGACAACAACAAACAATTTAACTCCCCAGCCTCTCCAATCCACTCGTACTTTTGGGGAAGACATTATAATCGGCTACCAAAGTAAATTGAGCATAGAACATTTTCAATTAACAAAAAAATATAATACTACAAAACGTGTTAATATACTTCAACTAGCCTAAGTGAAAAACAAAATGCTGTTCTTTTTCTATTTAACAAAATGCATATTTGCAGTAAAACATTCCCCTTTTCAAAGCTACACTTCTTTTTTTTATAAATTGTATACATTGTGAACCTGTTTGGCTTGATATTTTATATTCATTTCATTTATTTTTGTTCTCAGGTGGGTAATTTGCAGAAGGTGCAATCCTTTTTTTGTAATGTTGTATTAAGAAGACAAAACTAAGGCCAAATGGCCTTTACTATTTAAGTTTGTATTGATAGTTTTACATGTTATACATGTTTTACAGTATAAAGTTGACTTAACTGTATTGTTATATAATTGTTGGCACTGGCACTTATAAACACTAAATGGGTAAAAATTACAATAAATAGGCTTAGTTTTGGAGCCAAATGTTGGAGTTGGAATAAATACCTCTGTTTTTTTTGTTTGTTTTTTGAGAAATAAAAGCCAAATGCTTGATCATTTTACAGCCACATCATTTTCGTTATGCATTATTTGTTTTGGTTGTTTAAAAACACACTACATTTTTTTATCCGATTACTCGATTAATCGATCGATTAAGTGCTAGATTAATCGATTACAAAAAGAATCGATAGCTGCAGCCCTAGAATATATATATAGCTCATGCCTGGGTGAATAGTATTCGCTGAGTTTTGTTTAAGTTTAGAGACGTGCTCCAGAAAAAAAGTTCACGGAGACGGAGAGGCAGAAAGCACACCCTGTTTATTTTCTTTATTTAACAAAAGCACAATGTTTTGTTTAGATTGTAAGTGGAGACATAAAAAAGTAGACATTTTACAGTTTATTTTTTCATATTTCTTAAGTCTGTATGACCATAAATGACGGAGTATTTTAAGTCTATTTTGCTGCTATGTGAAAAAAATCTAGCAAAACTCACCGACCCCAGAGGGGAAATAGACATTTGCTCATTGGTCCCTGAAAGACCTTGTGAAAATAGTAAAGTGGATTTCTGTTTGTTTGTGTTCAGGGTTGTTGACGGCACAGAGGACAGTGATGGTCAAGAAAGTTCCCACACGTTTATATTTTCCTCTGGTCATCAGCACACCGTCAGTGGTGCAACTAATACCACTGCCACCACAGCAGGTGTGTGAGTGTGTATTTGTGTGTGTACTGGCTGATGTTGTTGTTGCAGTGTCTTTCGTCTTAGATGCCAATATTGCAAGCTTGACCCACAATGAAGGATAACACCATTTCCAGTATTTGCTAATGCTTATCTTTTAACCTTAAAGAAATATGTCACCCAAAACTCGTGTTGTTTCAGATCTGACACAGATGTCCAAGCTGTTCTTTCCTTCTTAAATTTTATTCACGCTCAAGGATATTCATATTCGATCCTGTAAAATTGAAGACTTCTGCTTTCAGGTTTTTTTTTTTTTTATGTTATTTACATTTCTTTATCATTTTTAGACCTTTTTCATTTGATTCACTGTCTATATTCATATAAAAAAGCAGCTTAGACATTGTGCAAAATACCTTCTTTTTTTGTTTCATGCGAGAAAGAAAATCATACCTGTTTTGAAAGACATGAGAGTAAGTAAATGGAGACAGAATTTTCATTTTTGGGGTGAACTCTTCCTTGAAGTCTTTGTAATGAGTTTTCACTGGATTTTCTGTCATTGTGAGGCAGTTGGACATAATTGTTTTTCCTGTGCAGATTTAGCAGCTAAATCGGAGGACACCAGAGGACAGCTTCGCTACCTTAACCAAGAGGTAAATTATTTTTCTATTTAATCTCTGGCAGTCATATTTTGTCTTTTTTTTTGTCTTTTTTTTTTGCTGTGTAATTTAATGGTAGGTCTGCACTTACATTTTATTTAGATAGTCTTCCCATGAACTGTGGGTTTTAAGGCTGATAACCCTGCGCTAAATGTGAGTACTGACAGATCCAGCACAGCTCAGGTGAGCTCCTGGTGCCAGGTATTCACAAGCCATATGGCAGGCTGCTGTGAGAGAGGAGAAGGGGTTGTTATTCATACACTAAAGGACATAAAACTCATTAGAAGAGGAAAGTGGGGCTGGCCCCATGATGGTGAATGAGAATTTTCCAACATTCCAGAGTCCCACAATGCCCTTGAACCCACCACATGTGGTTTCCCACTTATTGCACATGTATATGATTCTGTGTAATTTATTGCCAGTTTGTAACAATGTTTATTTGTGATTTTATTTACACTGCTACCTCAGGGTCAACAGGGTCAGAGAGTGAGGGGCAAAAAAAAAAAAAAACTTTTGTCAACTTACTGTTAATGTTAGTTCTTATTGATGCTATTATTATTAACTTTAGAACTTTGCAGGGTGTCCGCGGGGTTGTAAAAAGTATTAAAAGGTAGTAAATGAAATTAGCCAAAATTAAGGGCATTAAAAAGTATTAAAAAGTAATAAACGTCATCTGACGAGGTATTACATTTTCGAACACCCATCCAACTAGGCCTATGAGTTTCAATTTGTGTTAAGTGCAGGCCTTTCTTCTAAAATTCGCATGGATTTATTTATATGTTGCGAGCAGGACCTGAGCGATATCATGTGACGTGGTGTAGAGACCTGCGCGGGACACAATTTTCAGACCTGCGCGGGACACAATTTTCAGTCCCGCTCCCGCAGTGTTCAGTCCCGCTCCCGCAAAGATTTGTCATTTTTAGTCCCGCTCCCACCCGCATCTGTGATATATATTATGTCCCGCTCCCGCCTGCAAATGCCCGCAAGACGGCAGGCAGGATGTATGTTCACTTTCTGTCTCACGAAAGGTCTTGGAAAAAAAATTGATTTGTGTCCGTTGTATGTTAACACCTTTTGGCATTTATCGCAGCAGGCAAAAGGTAGTTGATTTCCCTCTCCATCATGCACAACCGAAAAAGACTGCCAAATGTCTGATTTGAGGTTTCGTGATTTTTTTTTTTTTGTAGTAAATGTGCCTTTCTTTAGAGAAGTGCTTACATCTGAAGCGCTTAGGCCTATATCTGAAGCACTAGAGGTGCTCTGTTCCTCGTCCATGCTGTCTATTTTGAACTTGAAGCTTTCGAATTCGAACACGGAGCAGCGGGAAGGAATTGTCTCTAAACAAGTGTGCGTGAGATTAGGCCCCGCCCTACCCCAAACGACAACATCCAAGTTTAGGCTGCTTAAAACGTTTTTTTATTGCTGCCAAACAGAATCTCCCTCACAACTACAAATTATGTACGCTACTTTAATCATTTATATATTTTACTTTACACTCATATTTAATTTGCGGGAGTGCAGCGTATCATCCCCCCCGCCCACACCCGCAAGTGCACCTTCATCATCCCACCCGCTCCCGCAATGACCTTTCAAAATTTGTCCCGCGCCGCTATGTTTTGCAGAACTCTAACGTGGTGTTCGTTCGCGTGCGCTGAAACAAACTGGGTACCCGGCTGGCTTGCTGCCAAACCTGTTTGCGAGTTCGCTTCTATTTCAGTCATTTAAGAGACATCCGGGTTTTTCCTGCATTGAAATTTTTTTGGCGGCCGCCAAAGCCTTATTTGATCGGTGAGTAGCCTAGGGGGCCGATCACACCTGACGCGTTTTTGGCAGTGAGAGGCGCCTATTTTCAATTGGTTTCCTATGGCAGCGGGCGTTCTGCGCACTGTTTATGCGCCTGCTGCGCCTCGTGTTTTACCGCCTGCTGCGCCTCGCGTTTTTTGAAGTTGAAAAAAAAGCAACTCCGAGCGGAAAAAGCGCCCGACGTCATCGCGTTTTTTTCCACTGTCCAATCGAATGAATGGAGAGGCGGGCCTTCCATTGTAGTGATGAAAGCTACAGTTGCTTGAACGCCCGGAGAGTGCGATGATGGAGGATGAACTTGTGGTGCTCTCGCGGGTTATCAGGAGCTTAACGACTTCACGAACCGTCACTACCACAATGTTAACAGAAAGTAAATAAAGTTAATAAAAGGCAGATTTGATGTTTACTTGACTGACAGGACAGCTGTTTCAGTGGTTGCCTAGCAACATAAAAAACGCAGCGCACTGCTCGTTCTGTGTGATGGTAAGTGCTGTGTGCCTCGCGTTTTCGAACCTGAAAAACGTGTTAGGTGTGATCGGGGCCTAATGTAGATGACTGCTGCGCGCGTGACAGGGTGCATGCATGTTAACTGAAAGAACCGGAAAGAACGAGCAGAGAGAGAAAGCGCCGGTCGCGCACACGCACTCACTCCACTCTTGCTCTCTCTCCCTCGCTCATATTAATCAAAATCTATTGACACGATGGTAAAAGGTCGGAAGACCGAAGTTTCACGTGGCGCATTCGGAGATTTATTTCTTGAATTACCACTGGGTGTGAATTGTGCTAAAATACATAGCCTTATCTTCTCTGAAAAGCGTTCCGCACATTCAGCTGACATAAACCGCACTTTCAATAAACAAAAAAAAACCTATCCAGTGATGAAATGTTTTCTGTGTTTGACACAAATCTTGTGCGATGTCCTAAACTGCTGGGATAATCACACAACGCGTACACGTCCGCTAATGACACATCGCATAATTCGCAAACTAATGACTCATTTGAACCGATTCACTTTAATGATTGGTTAAAACAACTGATCTGTCCGACACTGAACTCACGAAACGTTCAGTTGTACAGTATGTGGTAGAAAATTAGACTATTAGTTCAAATAAACTTTTTAATGCTACTTTTTTTATTCTACTTTTTGATATTGATATGATTATAGACCAAAATAATTATCAGGTCTAGCAAAGAAGGATTTTATCTTACAAAGCTATGAAATCAAGTGGTAAAATCACAGCTTAAAAAAAAAAAAACTCTACTTTTCACTTTACACCGCTACAGTTGCAGCTTGAAGTCGTGCTGGTATTAAAAAAATATTGTGAAGGTATTAAAAAAGGTATTAAAAGGTATTAAATTCAACTTAAGAATTTCTGTATATACCCTGCTTTGGCTTTTTTAGAAATTTACGTAAGCCAAAATGCTTTAAAAAGGCTTTAAAAGTATTGTTAGTTAATGCTAACTATTGTGTAGGATAGTGTTAATAGCTACACAACTTTATTAAAGTGTTCCAGGTAGGGTGGGGAATCTCTAGGCACCTCACGATTCGATTCGATTACGATTCAGAGGACAGCAATGCGATGCTAAAACGATTATCAATGCATCTTTTTTGTGTGACTACATGGTACTTTTAAAGCAAAGTATTTATCATGACCCATAAAGAATTTACTTCCAATACTTCCTATATTAATGTTACTAATAAAACAAATGGAAGTGATTTCGCAAGTCAACTGTAAGGTTACATTTGCCACCATATGTCCCAACATTGCAAAGAACCAACAGGAAAAGAATTGTGTGCCTGTACTAGTAGCATACTTGTAGTCAATGAAGACAAACATCAGCATATTCTGAATCTCTAACTTAAAATAATAGACTTCTATCCAACATCCTGTTATGTGCAATTAGCAATATAATCCTGCAGACAAAAAATAAATAAACGTTTTGCTGTAGCAAAATCACAAACAGCTTTCATACAAAAATAATGCTTGTGGACTTAAGCATATTCTGAATAATTAGTAACATACAAAGCTGCTCTTATACATAAATAAATAATAAAGAGAAATTGTTGCTGTAGACCACAACCAAAAACAGCTTATACAAAAGAAGTAAATGAACATCTGCAGAGAGCACAGTCAAAATGTAACTTTTTGTGACTAGCATTGCACTGATACACACTGTGACTGTGGAGGGTAGTACAGTAAACCTACGGATAACGTACGGATAACAGATCTGTTTACAGCATATTGATGTGAAAACTAAACAATACAGAAAGCAGCTCTCATACTCTCATAAAGTGCTCTTATTTCAGTGTTGTTGTTATAGTTATTTTATTCAGTACATTCAGTTAAACAACATCAAGTTAAATTTAATTTATCGTTCATCGAAACTGTGTATAAAATGCATTTGCTCTGTCCATGCACTAAATGCGCGCCCTTGAATAAGCGAGGTTTTACTTCAACTGCTCAGGTAATGTCAATGGCAGGGGCGGTTTATTCATTAGGGCGATTGGGCGATGCACCACCAAAGTGCAAAAGCGACTTTTTCAATCACATTCGCATTCAACCACAGAGTTATGATAGCCGTCACTGTTGTTCTGCCTCTGGATATAGTCCAATCAGTGTCAAGTCACGTTCTGTGGAGTACCGCCTCTTTTTGGTGCTCCCATAGACTTCCATACAAAGATTTTTTTTTTTTTTAACTGCAGGCACTGCACTGCACTGCAGTCTTTGGGTTCCGGGAGGGCTCGCACTAACGTGCTTTCGTCATCATACGTAACCTTAACTTGTGCAGCGATTGGTGGAAACAAATATACCTCTATTAGACTGCAAGGTAGATAGACTGCAAGGTCTTCACTATGTTTGTTTTCATAGCCTAGGACAATATTGATCAGGATATAATTATTTTTTTTTATTATTAAATACAGATTTTCTTTTATTCAAATAGAAAAAAAAATTAAATACTGAGATTATACCATACATCGCCATTTAGCCCAAAAATTCAGATTTTTTTGGCAATTGGCTATTGCCTAACCCTACCTTATGGCCAGAGCCGATCAGCCCTATACACACACTACGCAAGTTACGTAGGGCCCCGCAAATTACTCAAGGCCCCGCCTTCCCCTCGTGTCAAAGCGCGTCAATCAAAGTTTACAACATCGATGAGAAAATTAAGCGGAACTATCCTTCTGGTCATGAAAAGATTGATGTCAGCAAAGAACAGTAAAATTAAGTTGATGTGCATATCTCTCTAGTCTGTCTGTCTAACCTAGCTGGGTAGTGCATCTTTTGGTCTTTCTGTGTCTTGCTAAATCCGGCCACTTCCAGGGCTGTGTTCTGTGACTTTAATTTAAAGTCATTCAATTTAACATTTAATTTAATATTCAACAATATTATTGATCGGCCTGCATTGACACCATTATATGAGAACAGAACTGAGCTGGATGATGACATCACGGTTCTCTCCTGAGCGGCTATATATATATATAAATGAACTAAATTAGTAACTTTTTACAACAAAAATTAAACATCACAGAACTTACTTAAGCTGGACTTTGACGCTATTTTCTTCTGGAAACAAACTTTGTTGCATTATTTTCCTGTTATCTCTGTAAAGCTGCTTTGAAACAATCTGTATTGTAAAAAGCGCTATATAAATAAATGTGACTTGACTTAACTTAACTTTGTTCCTGACAAAAACAAAAGTGAGAATGAAATACAACTATTTATTAAGTTTCATAAATGACAAAGGGCAACAGTGTTTGTTTATAAACTGCAGCTCGGAAAAGATAACCGCGTTGCCCATTAACATGCGTTCATATGCGCATGCACATAATGAAACGCGCACTTTCCAGCAAAACATCTGTGGGAACCAGTACAATATGGGCGTGATGGCACTCCTCATTATAGGAGGCTATATTACATTTAAAATGTTGATTGGCTGGACATACTGGTCAATATGGATGCACATCCCTCAGTAAATAATAACCATCAAGTATCAAGTATTGCTTTTATCATTTAAAACACAGTGACATGCTATGGCAAGCCATTTTAGCTTTTATTCATTCACAATTCATTCAGGTAGGAGGGCCCCTTGCTTAGGGCCCCAGGGAGGTCAGGATCGGCTCTGCTTATGGCATGCTTTAAATGCTGAATTTTCCATTTTTAGCTAAGCAGTAATGATACATTATTATGACTGTTAGGTCAGTGTCACTGTCAGGATTATTGCTGTCTCGATAGAGAGCTGTCATCTGCTTATGTGAATAGCAGTAGCCGTCCTAAGGAGAGCTCAAACATAGGTTGCTCAAAAATGTGTCAATGAGAGCTATGGATGAAAATAATTGCACACTATAAAAATTATTTGTCAAACAATCGGATTCAAGTATTCAACTGCCCCGTAATATAAAATACAATAAGCTTTAATGAACAAACTCAACGTTCCTTCGTTGCTAGTTCTAAAGTGACGTTCTAGAATTAATAACAGAGGCTTGGGCTCAACTGTTAAACTCAATTTGAGATTTTAATCCATGGCAGAAGGAAGCAGTTTTTCTAGTCTATATTTTTCCCCAGTGAAATATATTCTCATAATCCTTATCATTTATTTACACTGCAGTCCTTACTGCATAAAAAGTACAGATCGGACCCTGACAGAGAACTGTAGTTCTGCTGAGTATTGGCATGGCTATAAATCCATGTGACAACCTACCGCCTTGATTGTCAGCCCACGGCTTTGACTTGAGGCTTTTGACAGGTAATGTCATGAGAGCAACGCCCTGCTGGTGTGACTCTTCCTTATTTTTTCCTCTCTCTGTCTTTGTTTCTTGTATCTCACTGTATATTTTTGACAGCTGGCCCCTCAGCAGGATTTTGTTGTAATCCATGCTTGATTCGGTCCGCCAAGTGGATGAGGGCTCTTTTCCTGTTGTCCCTTCCTGTTTGAAGCTGTTGTCTTGTATCTCCCCGCCTCTGATGGCATTTATGGATCATTACCCAATTACCCTCATTATTGGGTATTATCACTTGCTGGCACGATTCTGAGGGTGGCTGCCAAATCGGTGTCCTTCTGAAACTGGATCATCTGTGCTGTGTTCATTAATATTAGTATTCTGAGCTAACCATAAGGACAGCGGATGTGAACAGAGGACAGACAGCATAAAAAGATACACAAAAAGAGTAATTATGGGAATCTGAATTGAATTTAGTGAGCTGTGGTACCTCATGATAACTCTAAGGGCCCTATTTTAACGATCTGAAACGCAAGTGTCAAGCGCAAAGCGCAAGTAACTTTGTGGGCGGGTCTTGGGCGCTGTTGCTATTTTCCCGGCGGGATAAATGACTCTTGCGCCAGGCGCAAATCTAAAATGGGTTGGTCTGAAGTAGCTTCATTATTCATAGGTGTGGTTTGGGCGTAACGTGAAATAAATCAGAGCGTCATCTCACGTTCCCTTTAAGAGCAGACGCGCTTTTTCCATAGCGGATTGCTATTGTAACGGCGGATTTGCCAGGCGCGCGCCAGGAGCGGTTCACAGCCAAGGAGAGCAACGCTCTCGTCACGGCCGTAAAAGAGAGAAGTTACATTGAAATGGAGAAACCCACCCAAATTAACTTAGTTTAAACAGGCGTATGATAATTTGGGTAAATGTGTAAGCTAGATGTATGCTTTTATAATAAATTGTCTATCTATCTATCTATCTATCGTAATAATGTATGATTTGCAAAAATGAAAACTGCTGCTTCTGTGTAGATGAGAGAATCAAAGTGTATGCGCGTTGTGCACACGCTACATTGATTATGGCCAAGCATGCGCCCTTAAAATAGCATATGAATAACATGCGCAACGCACCACTGACTTTAAACAATTTTTTCCTGGTTAGTGGCGCAATTGTTTTCTAAACCATCAAAATAGCATGAAGGAACGTTTGCGCCGGAACACGCCTCCTTTTTTGCGCTGAACCGCCCAGGGAGCGCAAGTTCATTCCCTAGTTTAGCGACGTGCTTCTGTGGAGGGAAAAGCGCGCTTTGCGCGGGTGCAAAATAGGAATGATACATGCGTCAGTGTACAAAGTAAATTGCGCTGGGTGCAAGATAGGGCCCTAAGTGTTAGTGTTACATAAGTGTTAGTGCATTTCTAAAAATATCAATTTGAGAAAGGTTGCTTATAAATGGATGTTGCTTTTCAGGTATTAGACCTAACTTTTTGATTGTATTTTAATTGGATTAGCCTGAAAAAAAATATTTTTTTTAGCATAATATGAGCATTGTTGTACATAAAGCCATTTAAAAAAGTTTGTTTGATTGTTGTAGTTCATGTAAATGTATATGTTCAAGTTTTAAACTTTCACCCAGATTCAGATCAGATCACCCAGATCTTCACCAGGGACTTTAAGCAATGATCTTTCTTAAGAGTAAACCCTAAAATAACTAAATATCAATAAATCAACAACGAACAATGATGTCCCATGGGACCTAAATAAATAACACCTCTGTTTCACCTAAAAGCTGCTGGATCTAGCAGACAATGATGGGTGGATGCAGAGGGACAACCCAAGGCCTTATAAGAGTATACTGTTCTGTATACTTTTTCAAAAATATTTGAGACCTTTATATAGGCTACTGGAATATAGATTACAAATGTTTAGAATTAAAGATTTTTGTTATCCAAGCAGGACACACAAACTGTGTTAATAAGAAATTACGCTTTATGTTAAGTCAAGTCAAGTCAAGTTTATTTGTATAGCGCTTTTCACAATACAGATTGCATCAAAGCAGCTTCACAGTATTAAATTAAAATAATACAACAAAGTTTGTTTCAAGAGGAATTTATTGATTGATAAAATTAAATTAAATATCCCCAAAATATCCCCAACTGAGCAAGCCAAAGGCAACAGTGGCAAGGAACCGAAAAACTCCATCAAGTGACCTAATGGTGTCCTAAAACTCCATCAGGTGCCTTAATGGAGAAAAAAAAAACCTTGGGAGAACCCAGGCTCAGTCGGGGGCCAGTTCTCCTCTGGCATTGGATAGAGGCCGGATTGTAGTTTGAACTGTAGGATTATATGAATGCCTGGCTGAAGAGATGCGACTTTAATCTAGTTTTAAACTGGGAGAGCGAGTCTGAGCAACGAACAGTATCAGGAAGACTATTCCAGAGTTTTGGAGCCAAATGTGAAAATGCTCTCCCTCCTTTGGTGGTTCTGGATATCCTAGGTATGACCAAAAGCCTTGAATTTAGTGATCTTAAAGAGCGCGATGGATTATAGGGCGATAGAAGATCCGTTAAATAGACTGGAGCTAAGCCGTTTAGGGCTTTATAAGTCAGTAGCAATACCTTGTAATTAATACGGAACTTTATAGGTAACCAATGCAGTGATGATAAAATCGGTGTTATATGATCATATTTTCTTGATCTCGTAAGAACTCTAGCGGCGGCATTTTGGACTAACTGTAGCTTGTTTATTGAGGATGCAGGACAACCAGCTAATAAAGCATTACAGTAATCCAGTCTCGAGGTCATGAATGCATGAACTAACTTTTCTGCATCAGAAACTGATAGCATATTACGTAGCTTAGCAATGTTTCTAAGGTGGAAAAAGGCTGTTTTTGTAACATATGAAATATGATTTTCAAAAGACAGGTTGCAATCGAGTATAACACCCAGGTCTTTTACTGTAGAGGATAAAGTAACAGGACATCCTATGATGTTAAAGTTGTATTGTGCGAGGTTTTGTGGGCGTTTTTTTGAACCGATAAGTATTACCTCTGTCTTGTCTGGATTTAATAAAAGAAAATTACGCGTCATCCAATCTTTTATATCTTTAACACACTCTGTCAATTTGGAAAATGTAGCGTTTTCATCTGGCCGTGATGAAATATATATTTGAGTGTCATCAGCATAACAATGGAAACTAATTCCATGTTTCCTTATAATATTTCCAAGTGGCATCATATATATTGAAAATAACAGAGGGCCTAATACAGATCCCTGCGGCACTCCATAGTTTACTGGAGTTATGATCGATTTTTCTCCATTTAAATAGACAAAATGGTAGCGGTCAGATAGGTATGATTTGAACCAGCTTAGTGCTTGTCCTTGAACACCAGTATAATTTTGTAGTCGATCTAAGAGTATTGTGTGATCTATAGTATCGAACGCAGCACTAAGATCAAGTAAAACTAGTAAAACTTTGTCTGTTAACAGCTTGTACATTTTGTGTCAATCCTATATACTTTATTTATTGTATTAATAGACTAACCAATATTTTTAAATTAATATAAATAAATAATCAAATAAATAAATATTTTCATGTGAATGCATCAAATAATTTTATAAGGTTGCGTTGTATAATATTTTCTTTATAAATGGGTCAAACTTTTAAATAAATAAATATTTGCTGTACATTCCAAGTATTATAAAATACTGGAATATTTTTTTATAATTTGTATTAAAAATAATGTAATTTAGATTTTTGTGACTTCCCTTTCAAGTTGAATTAAAATTAATCAAAATGACAATTTAACATTTAGTTTAATTAAGGCGAGACACGGCAGGCAAAAACATCGTTTTTTTTTTTACTGGTCAATTTTGAGATTTTTGGATATTTGTCTTCAATAACATGTCTTCTTTCAGACTTGTGGTGAAAAAAAGTCCGAAATACACATTAAGGTCTTTATTTTACTACACTTTGTCTGTTCGCGTCAGTAGATTTCTCATAAATTCAACAAAAGTTGGCGTTCTTAATCCTCCCGCTGCTCCGCGATCTCTGTCTGCTCTCTTTCATCACACGCACGGCTGGATAGCTCTCTCTCTCCTTTACAACGCTGTCGGATCCAAATATGGTAATTTCCTTTTTATCAGCAACCAATCGTGAAAGTAAAAGGGCTGAATGCGCAATCTCATTGGCTGATGATAAATCTTTAAAGCCCGTTTTCTCAAAATGACCTTTCTCTCATACTCCAAGTACGAAATCTCCACTTCAGTAGCACCTATATACACCAAACTTTCCAGTCTTGTACCTAGTTATATTATGAAGACATTTACAGAGGGATTTGTAAATATATTATTCCTAGCCTGATTTATATAACATTTTATTCCAAAAAACATGGCGAAACATACTATTGACAGTATATTCTGATTTACAGGATAACAAAAGTAGATATCCATAAATCCCTCTGTAATTTTTTTTCCATCTAATATGTGAACACAATGAAAAAAAAATTTTTAACCTGGCTTTATCCAATACTCAGATTTCGTTTTTTTTAAATATATGCAAAATAGCACATATTTAATTAGATATTGCCTAATTTGCATATTTAAACATTAAATTATAGAAAACTTGTAATACATTTTTTTCTCATCTTAATGTAGGTAATCAACTGGGAAAGTTTCATGGTGATATCTGCTAGTTAACAATTTTACCCTATTCACCTGTAGTGTCTCGCCTTAATTAGAAAAATATATTTTCACTAAAATGTGTATTTCACTAAAATAGTTTAGAAGAAAATATATATTTTTTTTAATTGTCAAGAAATGTTAATTCCTCTGAATTAATGACATTAATACTAAAAATAGCACTAGCTTCTGTCAGTATATGTATTCAGTATTGTGAAGAAAGAATCGCACTGTTAGAATATGGTTGACGAAAGAGCTGAGTGTGAAATGATGGGCTTTTATTTAAGTAAAAAAAAAAAAGCAAAAAAAAAAAGCAAACAAAAACATCTAGGTTACATATGTAACTCTGATTCCCTGTGAAGGGAACGTCACAAGGTGTGTCCAAGTGTATAAGAAGGGCACCTAAGAACACGTCATCAGATTCAATTGTCTGAAGGAAGATGCGCAGACATGCCCGAAGCATGGCAACGTGATGCACATTGTTCCCTTCTCTTCTAATATAGAAATGTTAAGAAAGTCCCTAAAGCTTCTATGCTCAATTGGAATCTCAAACTAGCCCGAGCTATGCTCCAGGAGAGTCTAGATCTCTTAGAGCAGAGTCCATGACCCACATCTAACAATTTCCAACCGTAGACTTAAGTAATGTCTAAGGAGCATAACCTTACTTAATATTCAGACCTGTAGAAGTTGACAGAAGTGTAACGAACAATCCACAACAAACTAGCACAGGCCAAAGAACTATGGGAGAATAAATAGGGAAGGAAATCAGAGGGGAAACCAAGGAGAGCAGGTGGGGCAAATCAACCAATAATCAGGTAACAAGAGGACGGGGGCCGCTGGGTCAAAACCAAAGACTGACAGAAGAGCATATGGCACACAGAAACAAACAAAAGCCATGTGCTCACACAAACACACAAGACAAGACATAAAAGCTCACAGCAAACAAACATGACCAAAGCCATGTGCTCACAAAAACACAAGACAAGACAAAAATGTAACCAATCGCACACGTTTCCGTTGAGTTTTGAGTTTGAGTGTGATGGCCAATCAGAAGCATTCAGATTAGTCATTGCTGAAACAAAGAGTTTTGTTCAGTGCTCCTGGCACTGCATATGTATAGCACGACTGCTTTTATTTGGCGTGCTCTTTATATGCAAAAGTATTCTTTTATGTACATTATTTATGTGTCTAAAGAGCACGCAAGCATGACCTTGTGAAGATTGGGCTCGATCGGTCCCATTCTCTGCTCCCTTTCTGTATACAGTTTATTCCAGTTAATATAATTTATTCATCATGCTGATAAGATTATGTGTAGTCTTAATTTTCTAATGCGTAAAAAGCATTAATATAATTCATAAATGGTTCTTAGGTTGTTTTATCTATGTAGCAAGAATGATATACAGTTTCCCAAAACACAAAAACATTTATGTGTTGCCTATTCCTATTGTAGAAGTTTCAGTGGAATTGTATTTACTGAATGAGATTGATCTGTATTGGAAGCACAGTTTTATTTACAGAACTACAGAATAGCACTTATCGCCCTTACATTTTCCCCAAAGATGTTAAGACGTCTTGTTTTGTATTACTAGAAATAAATTATAGCTACAGAAAATGCTGTAAATGTCTGATTCAGGTGTTTAAAAAGCAAAAGGTGCTTCACGCTGGGTCTTCCTGCTTTTTCTCACTCGCACAAGCACATCCCTGATTATGAGAAGCGCGCTAGATGGCATTTAAACTTTGTCGGCTGAAGACCCAAGTTTGGTTTTGAAGACGAAAAACGTACCAAGCACAATGTTATATCACAATTCTTGATTTTCAACACACACCACCTTCTGTGTGGTCTAATGCCAATCAGAGCAGAAACGAAAGCTGATTCACTCCGGTCGTGTTCATATGTAAATTGTGTGAGCTTATTTCATCCATTAGATCGAAAGAGCTGAAAAAGCCCATACTTTTACCTGTCCATAGACCCTCCCCTCACAGAAATCAGGGCAGAAGTAGTTAAATTGGACAAAAGAGACAGATTAAACCACCAGGTGTAAACGGGAATGTGTCTCCCTCGTCTACATGTGATCGGTCAACCAAAACCATCTTATTACCAGGTGTAAACAGGGCCTAAAGATCAAATGTCAAGTCAAGTCAAGTCAAGTTTATTTGTATAGCGCTTTTCACAATACAGATTGTATCAAAGCAGCTTCACAGTATTAAATTTAAATAATACAACAAAGTTTGTTTAAAGAGGAATTTATTGATTGATAAAATTAAATTAAATATCCCCAAAATATCCCCAACTGAGCAAGCCAAAGGCAACAGTGGCAAGGAACCGAAAAACTCCATCAAGTGACCTAATGGTGTCCTAAAACTCCATCAGGTGACCTAATGGAGAAAAAAAAACCTTGGGAGAACCCAGGCTCAGTCGGGGGCCAGTTCTCCTCTGGCATTTATGAGCTAGAGGCCGGATTGTAGTTTGAACTGTGGGATTATATGAATGCCTGGCTGAAGAGATGCGACTTTAATCTAGTTTTAAACTGGGAGAGCGAGTCTGAGCAACGAACAGTATCAGGAAGACTATTCCAGAGTTTTGGAGCCAAATGTGAAAATGCTCTCCCTCCTTTGGTGGTTCTGAATATCCTAGGTATGACCAAAAGCCTTGAATTTAGTGATCTTAAAGAGCGCGATGGATTGTAGGGCGATAGAAGATCCGTTAAATAGACTGGAGCTAAGCCGTTTAGGGCTTTATAAGTCAGTAGCAATACCTTGTAATTAATACGGAACTTTATAGGTAACCAATGCAGTGATGATAAAATCGGTGTTATATGATCATATTTTCTTGATCTCGTAAGAACTCTAGCGGCGGCATTTTGGACTAACTGTAGCTTGTTTATTGAGGATGCAGGACAACCAGCTAATAAGGCATTACAGTAATCCAGTCTCGAGGTCATGAATGCATGAACTAACTTTTCTGCATCAGAAACTGATAGCATATTACGTAGCTTAGCAATGTTTCTAAGGTGGAAAAAGGCTGTCCAAATGTGACACCTGTTTATGTGTTACAGGTGAGCTCTCTCGGACAGGAGGTGGCTGAGCTGGGACGAGTCATGCGGAGTCTTGCCTTTCTCATCGAATCCATGATGGTCTCTCCTCAAACACCAGGTGTCTGTACATCCACATTTACCTCGGGACATCCCTCTCCTCCTATCCCGTTCCAGGGCCAAGGTTCTTCCTGGGCCAGCCCGCCTTTTCCTTCTCCGATGCACCCTGGAATACGTCCGGGAGGACTTGTATCCCTTCCACTCAGGCCACAAGAACTGCAGCTGGTCTGCCCCACCTCGTCTCTCAGTTCCTTTCCCATCACTCTTTCCACATCCCCCCATATGGACAGATTCAAAGAGCCTTTATTGGCCCTGTCTCCGAACAGTGCAGTCGCTCGGACCCGCTCAAAGAGCCTGGAGACGCCTCTTCTGCAACATCATCAACACATCTCACATGCCCCTGGAACTTTACCCAGAGCTGGACAGCCATTGCTGGGAGAACGGGAGGATCTCAGGTCCCTGGGTTTGTAGCAATCAACCTTTAAAACGGACAAGTTCCACTGGAATCTGCGTGTTGACCTGGACTCAGGAATGGACTGATAAGATAAGTGGTACACGCACTGCCAAAGCCATGGAGCATTGGTTCCTTCAAAGATATACGTGTTTACCATTTCAGTTTTTAAGATAATCTCTTTAACGGCATGTCTTTCAGTACTAGAAACTAAAGGGATATCTCCAATCAGGAAAACTACACTAAAACAATTTGGTGTAGAAACAATTTTCAATCTATAATTGCTAGCAAATTTTGCAATTCATTACAAAGAAGCTGCAACTTACACATTTAATTAAATGTGAAGTAGAAATTCTTGTAAAACATACTCAATAATCTTTGATTTATTTACAACTTTTTACAAAATAAAATTTTTACAGTGTAATTTGAAGTTCTGACAGCAGACGGTTTACTAGAACCTGCTAAAACAAACAGTTTGTGATTAAGAGTCAACCAACATTTCATGTTCACTGCATTCATTATGTCCAAATACTGCTAATATTATGCCAAACTTCAGGGGCCAGATCCATAAACACAGCCACTGTCTTAAGAACTAGCCTGACCAGCTAGCAGTTCATCAGTAGTAAGCAGGGTAATCAGTCTTGCTTTTCAGATTCAAATTAGATGTATCTACCTAACTTCTAAGACTTGTCTAAGCAGTTAATACTGTCATCCACAGCCTAAAGTCCATCACAAAATGACTTGATCCTCTCATTTAGTCAGATTAGCCATGTATGGTGCAAAAATACAACGAATCTGCTTGTTTTAAAATGCTATGTTTAACAAATTAACTAGTTGGTGGGTTGTCTGAACAATGAGTCAGTCTTAAGGAAACAATCATAATTTAAAAGTCATGTTTGGTTTATTGGAGACTAATCCGACTAGTCATGCATATATGATAAGATGCTTAAAGAAACTGTCAACAATAAGATGACAGATATTCAATAAATAAGCTAAATAACTAACATTTAATTGCACAAAACCACCATAGTCCTCACATAAAATGGACTACGCATTATAAAGGGAACATTGCTCACAGTGGGCGATCAGAAGTTTGACAGTAATTGTTTTGGAATTTATTGTGGAAGGTGGGGAATTCGTTACAGAAGCGGTGCTTTTGATGGCTGTAGCGACGAGTCTTTAAAGGGAATGAATTTGGAGACAAAACTTCTTGGAGGGGTTTTTAAAGTGCTGGCTGTTAGACATTTAGCATGTTAAATCACAGCACAATGACAGCATGCTAAAAGCCTCTGAGAAGTCGCTTCCCCTTTCAAGTGCCACCGCTATAATGCTAAAGACAGAAACTGGTAAAACTTTGGTAAGGTTTGTTAAAATAAGTTAATGCATTTGGTATTATGAACTAACAATGAACAACTATTTTTACAGCATTAATCAGCATATTAATCAGCAGCACGTATTTGTTAATGTTAATTTATAAATATATTAATTCATGTTAATTCATAATACATTAACTTATTTTTACAACTTATAATATTGAAAAACATGGGCGGCAACAATGTTAACTAAAACTAGTAAAATTGTTTTCATCAATTGAAATTAAGCTGAAATCAAATAAATATTAGATATAAATGAAAAATTATCATTATAAAAGGAAAAATTTAACTTAAAATTAGAAATGCTGCCTTAACTAAATGAAATAAAAAACTTAAGCTTAAATGAAAATATAAAAATAAAAGCTAATTCAAAATATTAATAAATAATATAATATTAATAACCTAAAATAACAGAGGTTGGCAGATCACTGTCATTCACACAGAACCTCTCAAGAGGTTGCAGAAATCCAACCTTTTGAGATGCATTTTTTTTTTTTTCTAAAAATGTGTGTGCGAGAAGATACAAAAGATGTGAGACGCGAGGGCAATGATCAAACACATCCATTGAACAACAATGGAAAAGTAGCGCACTGGAATGGAAAAGCGTGTTCTGTGTGAACACTAGTTTTACACTGGTTGTCGCTGCATCCCATTGGTTGCTCGTTTGCATGAAGTAGGCAAAGAACCGAGCTCTTGCTGCTCATGTGACCAAAAATCGAATGACTTCAGGTCGCTTCAGATCACTTGCAGTGTAAAACGTCTCTTAAACCTTCACCAACAGTGTCATTATCAACTTCATCAAGACTGATTGATTGTTTGCTTTACATTTAAACTCATATGAACCACGAAAGCTGGTTTTAAAGCATCATTCTGATGGTTTCCGGGATATCCCTTTAGCTTCTTTTTATTTGTTGTTTTTAATTGCATGACTTCTGAAGAGGGTGGAGATTATACCCTTGCAGTAGGTTGTAGAGACGCCATGTAGGGTTGTATAGTAGACACCATAGAAGAGGAGAAATCTTTCTTTTCTCCTCTGCTTGGCCCTCAGGGCAGGATGGAGGAACAGCAGGGACGAGTCTTAAACGATGTTCGTACGCTGTATGCGAGTGCATGTTATTGACAATGCGTGCAAGTGCATTTGTGGGGGAAGCGGGGTTAGAATACTGTAGCCAAGTACTAAAGGGGTATTTATGACAGAGGTTTCTGAAGGAATGGTATCTGGGGCATGAGGGATGGGGGTGGGGGTGGTCCAACGGTGGAGTTTATTATTAGTAGAAGTTGAATTGACATGGGGAAAGGGGGGTTTCTGTATGCTTGCTCTTTAGGACTGGTCTTGGGGGATTGGTTGCCGGTGGCAAAGTGGCCCCTGCTGTCAATCGTCTCTCTCTGCCACAGATGTGGTCTGTCTGCTTTGCCTGTCTGTCTCTCTTTCTGTCTTTCTCTGCTCACTTTTCTCCCATTTCACAGTCATAATCTGGGAACATATTGCAACCCTCTTACTCCTGTTTCCACCACTGACCTTACGTAGTCATTCATTTAAAGGGATAGTTCACCAATATATGAATATTGTCACAATTTACTTACTCTCATGTCCTTCTAAACCTGCATGACTTTCTTTCTTCGGTGGAACAATCAAAATAAATGAATTTATTTTAATAACATTTAAGATTTTATTTTCCATACATTGAAAACATACTCTCAAACTTTAAAAGACTTTCCAGATTATCCTAATTAAATTTATGAACTAATAACCTTCCTTTCCACTTAATATTAAAATGTTATTTTTAATTAGTCAAATTTCAATTTAGGTTAGTTTTCATTAGTTTTCATCTATCTATTTTTCCTGGTTTCTGTTTATTTATTTATATTTATTATTTGTGGACATTTTATTTTATTTTAGTTTTGAAATCATAAAAATGTAAATGTGAACACAAATGTATTTTAGTTTAGTTTTCAATAGTTTTCACTCTATCGTTGTGCATTTCGGATCCGTTTCAGTTTGTTTATTTATTTATTTATTTATTTATTTATTTGAGATCATTTTTGTTTTATTTGTTGTTTTAGTTAGCTTCGGAGTCATGAAAATGTGTTTTAGATCAATTTTCTTCTTTTTTCTTTTTTTTATGTTAATAATTATGATATTGGTTTGATGTTAATGCCACCAAATTGTATTGTTTCTTAAGTTTCTCTTAACCAAACAAAGGAAATTTCAGAAGAAAGTGAAGCATTTCAAAAATATGCGGTTTGTGTAAAAAAGGAAGTCTACATAATTTGGAACATGTGAGCGAATAGATGATATCAGAATTTCTATTTTGTGGTGAACTGTCCACTTAACTGTTCGACTCTCATTATATTATGCATTCTGGATGTTTTATACAGTCTCTTTTACTCTGTTATTGGAAAACTGCATGTCAGACTTTAAAGGGTGACTGATATAGCCAATACTGTATTTATTCTACTTGACGTTTCAGGTATAATATCATGACATTTTTTAACCTTTTTAAAAGTGTTTATTATATAATATATCATCTAAACCGGCCCCCATCACTGCCTTGAGTCAGCTTGATATTTCCTCCCACAATTCTAGACAGACTGTGTCTTCTTGCCCCTTCTTACAGAACTCCTCCTCTCCATCCATCCGACAGTCACAGGAAGGCGATATGCCAAGCTTGAGCAAGGGGGTTTACATTTTTATATTTCCATGAATGTATCTCAATTAAAGGTGTATTTTTGTACCTCTAAAAACAGAGGAAAGCTTCTGGAATCGTGAAAAGACTGCTGGGAACGGATGCGATATGTTTGGCTATTGGAAGAATTGTGGGAAACATTCTAATGCAACAATGAATTTCGATGCAGCTCTCTCACTGTCTCGATGGCTTTGTGAAACTCTCCTCTCTCCAATACTACTGGGAATGTAATCACGTTATTTAAATTCTTTTTGTTTTGATATTATTAGAGAAAAACCTGTAATGCAAATAAATGACTAGCTATTGGACTAACACAGATATATTGTGCATGTTTCCTACTCTTGTTCTGACACAAATGTATATCAGAGAGGCTGACGTAAAGTTCAAATCAGTGCCTCATTTTTCAAAGGTAATGTTGAACATTTGCCAATAAGCTAACATAAAACATAATATTGAATAGTCAGGAATAATGTTTAAATAAAAGTCATACTTATAAATTATAATAAACACTAATATATTAATAAAATGTAAATATTTATAAATTGATCCGTGCATATACATTTAGTTTTTTTAAAGTTTTATTTTTCTATTCAGTCATCATCAGCAGTGTTAGACCATGCCAACAAAAATGTATGGAATTCAAGTTGATTTGTCAAACCGTTCTCGAATAACACGAGAACGAATTCGACAAAGTGCCCGCCAAAATGAACGTGAAGCGTATTCTGAGCAAACTTGGTGTGTTTTATGACAACCATGACCTGAGGCCGCATGCACAGTTTCGGTGCAGTGCCACCTAGTGGTCAGGAGATATGAAACAGCTTGGCCAAAAACCACAAAAATGGCGTCGTTAGATTCGGTTCAACTTCAGCATGCCGAGTTGAACAATACCGACAAAACCCAATTTTCCTATATTGGCCATTTTAGGCGTCGGCCATTTACATTTTTTTTCTTTCTTAAAATGCTATATTTTACGAACGCGTTGACATATCATTGTGAAACACAGTATATGTCTTCGGCAAAATTCGGGGCAGTGTCACCTTGTGGTCAAAAGTTATGCTAATAGCTTTTGATTAAATTAGTCTATTATAATGATCTATGATTATAATATCTGGTCTTATTAAATTCCTCGGGTCATGCCGAGAACATAGATACCAATTTTGCCGTAGTCAGCCAAACAACCATTAAATTAAATTACTAGTGTAGTCATGCCATTTTGCCTAAAATCATCTTAAAATATATTTAATCGCTCATTGTTGCAGTTGGTCTGATAATTCCAGGCATGTTGGCATGACTTATCGTGATCTTTGTGCTTGGCCCCGATAATTGCTGCTTGCAGCTATATTTTAATTTGAAATTGCTTGATGGGTTCAGTTTTTTTTATCCTTTGTTGATATAATTCCTATTGAAATGGGAATTTTCTTTCAAAATGATTTCTATTTAAATAGCCAATCAGCCTTAGTTACAAAGCCATAAATAATTATTTGCCACTTGTTAAAGTGTAAACATTAGCAGAATTGTGTGAGGAAAAGGTCCATTGTCTATTGCCAATATTGTAGTGATAAATGAAGCACAGGTCACACAGAAGTCGCTTTCAAACCAAGCAGCTGTCTGTTGGTCATCATGGCGAATTCACATGACTATATGAACCCCATGCAAAAAACATTTGCGAATTTTTTGTCATCATGCAGAATTCCCAATCGCTGTGGATTCCATACATTCCAGTAATGACTGGATTTTGACCACTAAAAATTTGCCAAACAACAGTAAATGTGATCTATTGCAGGGAAGGGACATTTTCATAAAGCGCATCTGATTGGACAGACATCTGTGCAGTGCAGGATGAGTCATCAATATTTTTAGGTCGCTTTCCCAGAAGAGAAATAATGAAATTATGAGCATGTATATCTGCTAAAAGAACATTAAATGTCCTTAAGACTAACACATATGGATTAAAAGCCACAAAATTCCCATTTTGAATTCATCTTTAACAATTTATTAAATTGTTAAAAGGCATCAAACGTTTATAATTGAACAATTCTCCAGTCTCCCATACTTTATGTGCTTTGCTAAGTATCGAACTGTTATGTTTAGAGTATGTTTGAATGTTTGCGTGTGTGCACTTGCCATGATTTCTGACTGCCAACGTGTGACAGATGTCTTGAATGCAAGCGTCAGGGAACGCAGACTCGCACGCATGCCAGACTCCACCAGTGTGTGCCTTTCTGTCGCCACCGCCACGGTTCATCTGAGGAGAATACCACATGTTGACAGGTCTCCATGGTTACTGGAACAACTGTAAACTGAAACAAATGGAGAAGAGATGAGGTAAGGTAGGTCAGAGAGATGGAAAGAAATGGATAGAGAGTGAGAAAATAACGGGGAAAAGGAAATTGGGTGATGCAAGAGACAAGAAAGAGGATACTGATTGTTGTAGACAGGCGATTGTTGCAGGTATTTTGGCAATTTTGTACACATACATTAGTGCCAAAAAAAAAAAATTGTTATTGCTTTAAGCAAGTAATAATTGTATTAATCAAAAGTGCCAGTAAAGATATTTATAATGTTACAAAAGATTTCTATTTCAAAGCAACTGTTATCAACAATGATAATAATATGAAATGTTTCTTGTGCAGCAAATCAGCAATCTAGAATTATTTCTGAAGGGTCATGTGACACTGAACACTGAAGTAATGACTGCTGAAAATTCAGCTTTACCATCACAGGAATAAATGACATTTTATGATATATTAAAATAGAAAGCAATTATTTTAAATTGTAATATTATTTCACAATATTACTGTTTATACTGTATTTTTCCATCAAATAAATGGCAAATCTTATCGACCCCAAACTTTTGAACGGACATGAAATCAAAATGACCTTATTTATTTTATTAATTCATGTTTCTGGTCTTATTGTACACAGTTCATCAACTGTTTTTTCTTTTTTTGGCAAACTTTTACAAAACATTTTTCACTATCCAGTCAACTTTTGATAGGTAAAATTTGGGCCTGTCCTATATTTTTTCTCATTTCTCTCAAAAACATCATTTATTGAAGTAAAAAGGGTTGTGAACAGCGTTTCATGTTCACCTTAACAATGTCCTGAGGTGAATGTGAAAGAGAATGTGAGGTGTTTCGTTCTCTGCATCGGAACATTCACTTCTGCACTTCATCCATATTTAATTACACTGTAAAAACACAGCTTCTGTTTTTCCCTGCAGGTACGACACTTCACACATTGAGCAGTCATTATCCTACTCACCGGCTGTACCTGAGTCACAGACAAAAAAAAAGTGGACAGGATGAGTATTAGAGATGGGGGAGGGGTGACAGTGCAGGGATGGAGAAGGCAGTAAAAATAAACGAAAAAAGCTGAGCCAGAAAGATATTTATAGTTTGATAAGAGAACAAGGTACTTGATGCAGAGAGAGTCTGTGGAACTTTTGATTACCTTCATAGTTTCTCTGCAAGCAACTGATTTCTCTCTCTCTCTGTGCGTGCGTGTGTGTGTGTGTGTGTGTGTGTGTGCGCTTAAGTGTGACAGGAACAATAACGCTATTCACTGTTTTCTGATAGCCCTGACCCAAATACAGTGGCTATTCTTCACTTTGCCCATCCATTAATGTGTACAATACATCTCTTCCATTGAAATGAGTACATGCTCTTACAGAAAATAACCAGGGTTTTTCAAACACAGTCATCTCAGTATGTATTTAGAAATTTGTTCATTAATGCGTTTGGAACAAGGTCAAACTCTTAATATCAAACATGATAGTTACAATGACAAAACTGTTAAAGCTGGGTCATGTCAATATTTTTCAAAATGCTGCAACTAATTTCACTACTTGCTAATTTTTTAATAAGACAAGCAATTCCCGCACACTATAGTAACTTGCAAAGTAGTAATATTTATTCACACAACGTTTCGGTCACACGACCTTCATCAGGAGTCTGATGAAGGTCGTGTGACCGAAACGTTGTGTGAATAAATATTACTACTTTGCAAGTTACGATAGTGTGCGGGAATTGCTTGTCTGTTGAAACGATCCACCTGGTTGGTCTTATTATCCTACGCACCTATCACTCGCAGGTGTGCGATGGAGTTTGTTCACTAATTTTTTAATAAGAAATATAATTCTGCTTCAGTCAAATAATGCATGCCAAAGTGTCTCAGGTTACAAATGTAACCATGGTTCCCTGTGAAGGAGAACGAGACACTGCATCCTCTAGAGTAGAGACCTGCGCGGGACGGATTATCTGTTATTAAAACATCAACATTCACAAACCACTGTTAATTTAACATAAAAGCAAGCAGGCTACTGCATGCATGGTTTAGCATGACAGAAAGTGCAAAGTGCGCTCCCTTAATAATTCCCAAAAAGCTGACTGCACAATGAATCTTTTATAATGTCTGAACTTTGTTATAATCAGAGGATTTGTCAGCATGCAGAATTCAGCACTGAAAAAATCTCTGTTTTGAGCGGTGAGTGGATTCTATCTTAAATGCATCTGATTGGCCATTGCATTCAAGAAATCAACAAATATGTCTGTGATTGGCTACATTGCACAACGCTGCAAAAACATTTTATGAATAGAAACTCTGCCTGTAAATCATTTTTTATTTTGTTTTAGTTGTTCTTGTTGCTTTTGTGCAACAGATGAATAACGATTTATTTGTTTTTAGAAGTTTTATTTTTTAGATATTTCTACTTTGTGGGAGTCCCGCAAATCGTTTTATTCTCCCGCAACCCGCACACACACGAGTGCCTTACCACCCGCTCCCGCACTCGGCTATCAAATCTAGTCCCGCACCACACTCTGTTGCGTTGGGTCCCGCAGTAGTGCAGGTCTCTACTCTAGTGGACACTTTGGGGAATGCCTTCAGCGTGACCGGTGTCTGAAGCACGTGTAAAAACATGACAATGTCCTTGACGTCATTACTGGTGCGACCGTGAGTATATAAGGGCACCTATATTAGACATCATCAACTTCTTTGTCGGAAGGAGACGTAGACAGGCAGGCCCGATGCATGGCAGAGAGACGCAGTGTCTCTTTTCCCTTCTCAGGGAACCGTGGCTACATGTGTAACCTGAGACATTCCCTTTCAAATGGGAACTTGCTCTGTGTCCTCTAGAGCATCGGTTCCCAACAGGGTGGTCGCGGCCCACAAGGGGGCCTCAGCGAGCTCTGTGGGGGGTCGCGTCATATTTTGAAAAGTTTTGAGCAATTTGCATTAAATAAAAGTCCTTAACTTTTTTCTGTTCAAAATGTATATAATGAGCGAGTTCATCATGAATCCATTTTCCAAACCGTGTTTTTGTCTTATCCTGAATCACTATGGTACACCTATAATAAGTGTTTACATTGGGACTATTTTACCCTGGTTCGGATCGCTGCCGCTGCGGAGTAGCCCAGTACCTGCGTGACTCGTCATAGACGCACACAGAGAGAGAAGTAGTTCCGGCTACAATGTTCTTCCGAAAGACGCATTATTCTGTTAATAAATGCAAGTTTATTATCGCTCGCTATAGCGCCAAAAGCCTAAAAAATAAAGCCTCACATTGATAAAGCCTCACAAATAACATGCAAGTATTGAGGCCCCAGACAGAAGTCATTTAGTAATAGCCTATATTCATTCTTTTTTTACCTACACACAAGTGTGAATACTGATATTTTTGTTATTGCATTTAAAATAGGGCAAATTTATAGGCCACTTCTAGGCTTACATTTTTAAATTACAAAGGGCCTACTAATGTTTTTGTTATTGTTTTTTCAATATTATAGGCTATTATTTGTGCATAAACATATCTGTTTATAGTAAACATACCGTTTGTTTGAAAACAACATATTTTGTCATCCTTGCTGCAAGCTTACAAGAGCGAAAATATCATTAAATGTGAAGGGGGGCCCTAAAATATTTTCTTGGGAAAAAGGGGGTCTCAGACAAAAAAAGGTTGGGAACCACTGCTCTAGAGGACACTTTGGGGAACAAAAGGAATGACTGCCTAAATGGCTGTGACAAGCACAAAACAAAGCTCAACAGACTTGGATGCTGGAGTCAGATTCCCTTACTCCACAGGTTCCCTTAGTCCACTGAACTGTCAGTGACATTTATTCCCTATGGCCACCACCCAAGCTCCAATTAATTTAGCTTCTTAATTTAGACAAGCGGAGTTCAATGGTCTGGCAATGCTAGCCTCTGCGCTAGACATTATCTTTAAGGGAATACTGGCACAGGAAAACAATGGTTTCCTTGCGGAGCTGTCTACTTAAGGGACCCGCAATCAGAGGGAGACAGCTTCAACCTTGGTATAAACTTATGAAGGGACCGTCTGCTTGTAAAACCCAGCCTGTGGAGAGACTGCCACAGGGGGATCTGGTTCAACCCCTAAATGCCACAGGGGAGTATTTGCTAGTGAAATTATCCACCTTGCCTGACCTAAGGTCAACCTCTTGCAAGGCCAACATTCCTGAATTAAGAGTGTTTAACCAGTAAAAAGGGATGCAACGCTCAGACAAAAGGCTGCTTCTCACCAGGGCCAGATATGGGCTTTCTGGGGAGCCGAGGACTCAGCAGAAAAGATCCTCTGACCAAGAGGAGTCCAATGCTCACCCAAGACAGTGATCCCTAGATTAGACTAAGCTGGGACCAGGGACCATAGACCTATGATACCTATAAGGAAGAGTAACTATGCCCATTAGAGTAACTAGAAATGGCCACAATAAAAAGCCGTGCCATAGTCTCCAAGGTCTACCTGAGCTGGAACAGAGTGTGGAGGTCCAGGAATGAAAGGTATCCCAATAACGGTGAAGGTACCTTCAACAAGTGCCCCTGTAGTCTGGGGATCATCTCGAGCTCTCTTGTGGGCGCACCTACTTACAGACCCTAAGGGGGAGGCCCAAGCTCAAACAAATTAACAATTTCCGGTGCACAGGAGGAAACTGCCTACTTAGTAACCCAAATAGGGGAGGCAGCTACGACCCAGTTAGTATGCTAAAGTTTGTATCCTAGGCCCATAAAAACCCAAAAAGGGTAACAGTTTCCGCTGGATAAATAAAACAGCCTGCTGCTTCAGGGACCCCAGCTCTGGGGGAGGCAGCTACAACTTCATTGCCACAAGGGAGCTGCCTACATATATGACTCCGATTGGGAGAGGCAGCTACAACCTTGAACTGTAGTATACTAGAAATAGGGAGCCACCAGCTAAAAACTTGGAGGCAGCTGCTCATGATAATCATGAAGGGATTACTTGCTCATACATGAGCTCCCCTTACCTTGGAGATCGCGAGTGCTCAGAAGCTGTGACAAGGACCTTGATTAGAACTCATAATGGGGAAGGTGTACTTGTTCTATGAGACTCAAGGTGGGCTTCCTGAAGCTTTTGCAAATTTGGGGAAGCTCACACCTTCGCAATACCTACTTACTAAACCCGACACTAGTGGGAGGAGGCTATCCCCTGTTGGTATTAAGGAGCTTCCTACTTAAAAGGAACCCTTTCAGGGGTGAGAACACTCCATTAAATACCCATGAAGGAACTTCCTATCGTAAGCGTGACTGGTTGCTAGCACAGTTACTCTCAATAACCTCCCTCAGATCCTTCTTCGCCTTCCTATGATTACGCCTTTTCCGAGCACTGCTCCCCTGTTAAGGAGGGGGGCACGGTTGGCGACACTCTGTAGTCCTTAGAGAGTGGAGACCTCAGCAAAATTACTCTATAGTGAGAGAAGGCCAAACTACACTCAACCTTAAAGACAGCTTATCACACTGGCCCACAGAGAGCCGACACGCTTGATGTCACTGTCTAGATGGAGCTCAGGAGAGTGGATGCCTCAGCAAAACGCTATTATTTAAAGGCTCATAAAGGAGCCACCAGCTTAAACCCTAGTTATTAATTTATTTTTTCCCTCTGGGGAGGCGGCTTCAACCTCAGAGAACATAAGGGAGCTGCCTACTTAAAGGACCCATACTCGAGATAGCTTCAACCTTAAATCTGTGTCTAATTCCTCAAAATTAGATTCAGCAAATTAATCAGAACTAGAGCTAGCTAGAGGAGCTAAAACAAAGATTTTCTCCTGTGCTCAGCCTACAACCCCCACGCTCAATCCCGCCTCACCGCAATGGTAGCCGTGGGACCCGAGCCGCAGAGAGTAGGTGCTTAACTCTTATCTCTCATGTAAAAGTCAAGCCTGGGTGGAAGAAATCACAACGACCACATCACACAACGTGCATTTAACTCCCTCGGAAGTTAAGCACGCTAAGTTCAAACGCCAGATTCTGTCACTCTGAAAGAATCATGCGTGAACAGCCACGAATGCGTCGCTATGAGTGCCCTCAACTCCTTGCTTGTGCAAACGCTAACTACTATGCCTCAGTAGAAAACAGAAAAACAAAGCTCCTGATCAGTCTCTGTAGATAGTTTTGCAAATACATCCTACCCAACACATTCAGCCTCTTTAACGAGTCGAATGCATTCCATCCAAATGCACGTCCCACATCCGTAGAGAATAAGGACGACGCGAACCGAGCTTTCATTGAGAAATCCTCATAATATATGCATTCAGCACCCTCGAGAACTAAACACTCATTACTCATTTACAAAGCGCACCAGATGCACATGCTTCCTGAAAAATGCTTGGTTGAGTGTTCACGTTCACGTTATATTCACGTTCGCACGTACGCAAACAAACAGATCCTGAAGACAAAAGAAATTGATGACGTCTAATACAGGTGCCCTTATATACTCACGGTCGCACCAGTAGTGATGTCACGGACTGTCGACGGTCACACTGAAGGCGCTTCCCAAAGTGTTCTAAAGAGGACGTAGTGCGAGTTTACATTTACAATTCTATTTACAGACCATTTACCCATATGTTGTTCCAAATCTGTTCCAAATCCGTAGCATTTGAAGTTTTCTATTTGAAGGACATTTCAAACGCCTCCCCTTCCACTATGCAGGGAATGACATTAGCCGCTTTTCCACTGTCTGGCCAGTACGAGCCAGGACTTTCAACGGGCCGGGCTGGGCTAATAGCCTCGGACCTGTAGCACCGAGCCCAAAACCACGCTGTGTTTCCACCGTCGAGCCAGAAGCTCCACAGTGCTTCACTAAAGAAATAAAGTGGTATTTACTGTTATTTCACAAAAGAGAGAGGACACGCGCACTTATTCAGTCATGTCTGTTTCTGTTTATTTGAAGTCACAGTCTGTTTACATCACATTTAGAAAGAACGCTAATTTCTACAATTTTTACCACCAAAAATATTTCATGAGGAGCTTTAGTACTCTCTCAATACAGATCTTTTTTCAGTCAGAGAAACAGAGGAAGCTACCGGAAAACCGGACTTGGTTTATTTTATGGTCCCAAATGTGAGCTAGTTAGCGGGGACATGCACTCTCTGACTTCTTTGATCGTCATCTGTGCATTTCAAGATGTTTGAAGGCCAGAAAAATTGGATAACAATAGTTTTAGAACCATGTCAGTGGGCATTATTATTGTTCAATAACAGCACTCTCCTGATCTCCATCACTCTTTTTTCTCTCAGTCTCCTCAGTCTGCCCTGTCTCTTCCCCTCATAAAGCTGAGCTCTGATAGTCTTTTCATTTTTGTCTGTGTCAGTGAAGAAAGTAAACACGGTCAACTGATATTTAGCCTATGTTTTATTAACCATTTTCTTAGGCAGGTTAATTTACTGAAGGCTATGAACACTAGGTAAATAAGTTTATTAAATTCATTCACAATATGTACATATATATTATCTTATGCCTAATATGATGAAAACGGCTTTGTTAATGTTTCTTGTGCCCTTAACAGTTACTAACTATTACATTACATGAATCACGTACATTATATAGGCCTATTTTCAATTAAAAATGTAAAAAGTTTATTATTTTGCCTCATTATTTTTGTCGGCCGTTTAACATTTCTATCCTAAAACAGCTTTAAAATATGAAATGTTTAGTTTAGCTACTTACATTTTATCTCACACTTTATGACCTTCAACTGAAGCATTGAGTTGTACTGGAATTCTCAATAACTAAGCAGCTTCTGTGTACATAAAGCCCGGCTATACATTGATTTGATTGGTCATCTCTGAAAAATGCAGAGGTCCGGACCTCGGTGACCTCATAGCTGGCTACGGCTTAGGCCCTGTCCTACATGGCACACTTCATGTTGGTCTTGTGGACTTGGCAATGGCAGCAGTGTGCAAGTACACAAAAATAAAACAGTACACGAAAAGTACCCGAATGACCTACTACTTCCGTCGAGGTTCTGAAGTGTGCATCCACTGGACACTCTAACTCCATGAGGAGTTGTGAATGGCAGTGAACTGACGCTGTAGGTCACAACAACATTTGTTGTTTCTTCTGTGAAACAATTAGTCCTTGTGGACAGATTAATAAGTACAAAAAAATTTGAAGCGCATGTGTGAGATTAGTATACAATACATAGTATGCCTGTGAGTGTACATAGTATGTTATAAAAATAGGGCTGCGTGCTTACTATGCTAATGATGAAACCTGTATTGTTGTGACATTGAGTGAAATGGAATACTGATTAGAGGGCTGGGCTTGATTTTAGGGCTCCTCTTTGCCAGCTCTAGCAGACTGACCGCTGGAAAGGAGTGGTTACAGATGTTCAGGGAAAGAACACCATTCCAGAGGGGAGGAAATTTTGGGGGAAAAAATTCATAAGACAAAACTGAATTAATTGTTCACCACAAGACTAATAATGTGTGCTAACAAAGTAAATAGGGTAAATTTTGATTTTATGTGGACTTTAAAGGTGACATGAAATGGAAGTTGCTATAGTATTTTCTTCCCCCTTGTGACATATCTGAGTGAAACAGCTTCTCAAACAAGAATAAATGTAGGGCGGGACTTGATTTTGTCCTTCGGGAATTGATTGGATCGTTGTGGTTTGCCATTATTGTGATCTCATGTGAGTGACAGGTTGCCCCACCCACAAATATTTGACCCAAAAACAACCCAGCACTTTTTAGAGTGTACGCCTGCATTTTTTTTTAGTGTGAAACAATACTTATAGAATAGTATGAAGTATGCAAATTCCATGTTCTTATTTCTGTTATAGAGGCTGGCTGTTGTTTCAATATTCTGTGTGTGTTATATTCATGAATGAAACAGGCTCGCATGTGATTCCGAACTCTCAACTTTACTTGCTCATTCCTTCCCCAATCTCACACAACACACCTGCGTGCTTCCCGTACATGCATAATAAAAGTCTCATGCAACACCACAACCCGGGTGCTTCCCGTACATACATAATATTAAAAGTCTCATGCAAGTTCTTCACAATACACATATTGTTCACACATGTTCCAATCTGGTTTTAGATCATTACATAGCACTGAGTCAGCTATGTTTTGAGGGTTACAAATTATATCTTGCTTGCTCTGGATTCAGGCTCTTGTGTTGTGCTGGTTTTGTTGGACCTGAGCGCTGCATTTGATACCATTGACCACAACATTTTTCTCGAACGGCTAGAATGTATGGTAGGTGTCAAGGGCACTGTATTACAATGGTTTGCTTCTTATCTCGAAAAAATGACTTTTTCTGTAAATTTAGAAAATTGTTCCTCATCATCTTTGCCTGTTTTGTTTGGTGTGCCCCAGGGATCCATTTTGGGACCTTTATTGTATGCTCCCCTTGGCCCTCATTTTTCATAAATACAACATTTCATATCACTGTTATGCAGATGATTCTCAGTTTTACCTTCCAGTAAGGCTTGACACCACAGCTTCATTTGATGTGTTATTGGAATGTGTAAATGATATCAAGAGGTGGATGACATATCATTTTCTGCAGTTAAATGAGGATAAAACAGAGGTTTAAATTCTGTGTTGTCCTGCAAATTCCTCTCCTGCTCTGGAAGCCCAGTTAGGTCCTCTCTCAACAAATGTATGCAAACAAATCAAAAACCTTGGAGTGATCTTTTGACTCTTCACTATTTTTTGATAAACAAATTAGTGCTGTTATTAGAGAAAGCTTTTTCCATTTAAGATATATTGCAAAGTTGAAGAACCTTCTTTCAAGCAAAGCTTTAGAAGTTGCGATTCATGCACTTGTAACATCACGATTAGATTATTGCAACTCTCTTTATTCTGGTCTCCTTCAATCTTCACTCTCGATTACAAGTTGTTCAAAATGCGGCTGCAAGACTTTTGACTGGGTCTAAAAAGAGGCAACATATTTCCCCTGTTTTAGCATCCCTTCACTGGCTTCCCGTTAAATTCAGAGTTGATTTTAAGATCCTTATGTTTGTGCCATATTGTCCTGTTAGGACACTTAGATCTTCCAATCACTTGCTCTTAAATGTGTCTCGGTGTTGCTACAAATCAAAGGGTGATCAGGCCTTTTCTGTGGCTGGGCCCAAGCTTTGGAATGGTCTCCCTTATCATGTGAGGTCTGCTCCTTCATTAGACATTTTTAAATCTACTCTTAAAAACGCATTTTTATTCTTAAGCTTTTGGAAACCTGTTATTGTTGTTGTTGTTTTTTATAGTGTAGACCTGCTTTTTACTATGTACAGCACTTTGGATCAATCTATATTGTGTTTAAATGTGCTTTATAAATAAATGTTGTTGTTGTTGTTGTTGTTGTTCTCTATGTGGAGGTACTTGGCCACATCCATTGACAGGTGTTCCTTTCCATCAGGCCAACCCTGGAGTATCGCTTTTTTCAAAGACTGGAGTTCGGTGTCTAATTCTGTGGCTCTCTGTATTATCTGTAGTCTTTCCTTGGACATCGACAGATAGGACATCATGTTGATAGACTCTACTTCTGACTCCACTAGGCCCCTGTCAAGTCCTCTGCAGTAGGCTCTGCTCAAAGTATCTGCCAGTAGCAGGTATTTGCCTGGACAGTATTGAAGTCTCACTTGGTACCACTGAAGACACATAAGCATGAGCTGTAATCTCTTTGGGGCACTCAGAAGTGGTTTCGTCATTATAGTCTCCAGCGGTTGGTGGTCCGATTGAACTTGTACCAATCATCCGTATGTGAAGTGATGGAACCTCTCCATTCCATACACCACTGCCAACAGTTCCTTTTCTATTTGTGCAAAGCCTTTCTCGGTTTCTGTTAAAGCTTTGCTGGCATATGCAATGGGTTGTCCCTTTTGCATCAGTGCTGCCCCCAATTGCTTCTATCTAGTAACAGAAGTGTTTGTCTATGAAGAACCAATCAAATTGTAGGGAAATTATGTAATGTATCATGTCCTTTTCGCCATGCTCCTATTCTATAAAAACTGTTGTATTCCTGTTTACTGGTGGGATTCTCTCTGAAATTTGTCTGAGATCCTCCAGCCGTGCTTCTTCTTGGGGGAGATTCTCTGAGAATTGCTTGAGTACTCTCCCGGCCGTGATTAAAGCATTTAAAGGACATTTGCTGAAGTCTGTCTGTTTATTATTGCTGCGCAGCAAGTTTTTAGGGGAACAAGTTAGAGTATAGGATTAGACCACTCAGCCGACATCGATGTGTAGACGCGCTAGGGTATAGGATTAGACCACTTATTTGACGTCGACGTGTAAACGTGCTAGGGTATAGGGTTAGACTCGGCCGACGTCGATGTGTAGACGCACTAGTGTATAAATATTATAGGAAACTAACGTCGACTGTAGACGTTCGGGGACGTTGATTGTAGACGAGACCCAGGTAGACTTAGGTCAGGTGCGAAATAGAGAAAAATCTACCACAGTGCTGGGGCATGACTACAGAATTTGGCAAGGTAATTGACCATGCCCAGAAAACATTGCACCCCTTTTACGTCAGTGGGTCTGGGCATCTGTTTAATGGCTGACACTTTTCCTGGGTCTACCTTTACCCCTACTGAGGTGAGAAGGTGTCCTATGTAGGGAACTTCCTTCAATCTCAAGCGCATTTTTTCTGGATTCAATTTCACGTGGCATGTTCTGCACCTGTCCAGCAGCATCCTCATATTATTGTCATGCTCTTGCATTGCCTCCTCATCATTGTCTCCTTTCCCTACAATCAGTATATCATCTGCAATGATTTTTACACCTGGGATACCTTCCATCACCTGGTTCAGTTTTCTTTGAAAAATGTCTGGCGTCGGACTGATTCCCATTGGCATTCGTAGCCCCCGATAATGTCCTAAAAAAACTGGATTTTTCCTCTAATTCCACATGCCAAAATCCATTTTTCACGTCACATACTGAAAAAACCCGTGCTCCATTCAAATCAGATTGTACATCCTCGATTGTGGATAATGGATAGTAGTTTCTCTTGAGCGCTTTGTTGAGGGACTTTGGATCGATACACACCTGCAGCTGTCCAGAGGGTTTTTGTACAATGACCATGCTGCTAATCCAGTCTGTGCTTTTATCAACAGGTGCTATGATCCCTCGCCTTTGCTAGTCTGCTAGCTCTTTTTTGAGGGGGTTCATAGAGAACTGTGGGAACTCTTCTTTTGGGTAGCTTCACTGGTTGTATCTGCTCATCTATTTCCAATTTGAGCTTTCCTTCAAATGTTCCGTCTTCCTCAAAGACATCTGCACAGTCACGTTTTATTTGTTCTGCCGTCAACCACATATACAGCTGTATTGTGGTCAGGGTCTCCCTTCACAATGTTTATTCTACCCCCCACTGTGCTCAAAGTTATACTCAGCACTTCATCTTCACTTTCCGAATCCGCATCCGCCTGATCCATTGCTAAAACTGCTGGTTGTTTGGCATACTTCTCTTCCTTTTTCTCCAATTAGGTAATGTAGAAGTTTCAATTTATATTCATCCGTTTTGTCTTCCATAGTCAGATCTACATGCAAATTAAATTCTTCCTTCCATCTTTTCCATGCAATCGCAAAATTGCAGTCATCAAAGTCTATTTTCCCTGGTGATTTCAATGCTCTCTCCATCCTGTTAGAGCTATTTTGCAGGTTTGAGCGATCAATCATTTACTCACATGGATTTCGTATAATCCTGTTTGTCTGTGTAAGCCCCATCTCCGAAGCGAACACTCAGGCGCGCTCTCTGATTTGAGCAGCAGTTATCCACACTTGCGTGTCACTCAACTTGGTTCCTCGACGGAAAGACGATCATTGGATTCCCCAATGGTTTGTTTTCAGTCTTTACCGTCATGTACCGCTGCCACCATGTTTCAATATTCCGTGTGTGTTATATTCATGAATGAAACAGGCTCGCATGTGATTCCGAACTCTCAACTTTACTTGCTCATTCCTTCCCCAATCTCACACAACACACCCACGTGCTTCCCGTACATGCATAATAAAAGTCTCATGCAACACCACAACCTGGGTGCTTCCCGTACATGCATAATAAAAGTCTCATGCAACGACTTCACAATACACACATTGTTACAGCTGTCACAGAACCAATTTCTCATTTTTTTCTCTGGACACTTATTTAAATGAAATATGTCAGGTAGAAGGGCAATTTTATGCATGGAATTGCAGAGATGCTTACTGCAGCTTTTAAATAATGCGCTGTCCCATATTTTCTAAAATTACTGCATTTATGTGCGCGCAAATGTACAATCTTTCACGTGTGCGTGTTCACGTGTAGCATTAACGTTGCAGGTGGTGATGAATGACTGTGAAAATGAGTTTCTCCGGAGAGCTCCTCACGCTCTCGTCAGGAGGGAGAGGAACAGGAGAAGATCAATGGCCTTCAGCAGCTGAAGTAATTCTCTTGTGGCTCGCCGGCTGCTTAAGCCGCTCGTGTTTCCACAGAGCTGTCAGATGGAGCGCGAGGTCTCATTGTTCAGAGATGACACCGAGTGAATCCATCGATGGTCGACCTGATCCAATCCTATAAGGAGAGATGAATTGCTATGGTTCATATAGGCCTAGCCAATAGAGTCACATGCATATTATTCATGTATTTACATTAACATACAAGCATAAATATAGCCTACCTACAATGTAAAAAAAAAATGGTAATTTTCTGGCAGCTGGGGTGCCAGATAAAAACCATGAAAATAATGTAAAATAAACATCTTCTAAAAATACAGCAATTTTCCATTATTAAAATTCCATTTATAACTGTAATTTTACATAAAATCTTTTTTCTTTAGCTTTTTAATGTTTAATGAAGGATCATATTTACTTGTATGAAACAATTTAATTATCTATAAATAAGGTTAAACACTGCTATATACAAATAACCAGCCTCTCAATTGCAAAATAATGTTTATTATTCGGTTTTATTTAATATAAACAGTATAACAGTTTTAAAACTAGTAATGGTTTTAAAACAATTGCAGCAATATACTTAACATAACAATACAAAAATTTGTAAAAAAAAAATAAAAAAAAATGTATGTAGGCCTAACCTTTTAAAAGTGTTATTTTTTACACTACACACACATACAGAATGTGTACATGTTTATATGCAGCCATTTCACCCTGTAGCCCAAGACTGGTTGCCCACTGAAACTAAGCAGGGCTGAGCCTGGTTAGTACCTGGATGGGAGACCTCCTGAGAAAACCAGGTTGCTGCTGGAAGAGGTGTTAGTGAGGCCAGCAGGGGGTGCTCACCCTGTGGTCTGTGTGGGTCCTAATGCCCCAGTATAGTGACGGGGACAGTATTCTGCCAAAAGAGCACCGTCCTTCGGGTGAGACGTTAAACCGAGGTCCTGACTCTCTGTGGTCATTAAAAATCCTAGGATGTCCTTCGAAAAAGAGTAGGGGTGTAACCCCGGCATCCTGGCCAAATTTGCCCCATGGCCTCTGTCCATCATGGCCTCCTAATCATCCTCATATACTGATTGGCTTCATCGCTCCGTCTCCTCTCCACCAGTAAGCTGGTGTGTGGTGGGCGTTCTGGCGCAATATGGCTGCCGTCGCATCATCCAAGTGGATGCTGCACATTGGTGGTGGTTGAGGAGATTCCCCCCATCTATGTAAAGCGCTTTGAGGTCTCAGAAAAGCGCTATATAAATGTAACAAATTATTATTATTATTATATGTACAAAATGTTAGGCGGAACTTGATTATGTCCATAGGGAATTGATTGGATGACTGGATGGTTGTGGTTTGCTATTGCTGTGATCTCATGACAGGTTGTCCCGCCCTCATGGCAGTAAACACGTCATTCAGAGAAGAGAAGAAATAATACTGCAAGTGGGAGAGGATTTAATTTTAGGTCAAGGTCAAGGTAGCATTTATTGTCTCCCTTAGGAGAAATTTGTTTTAGATTAGGGAAAATGCTGCAACATCAACACATAACACAAATAACATACAACATTAACGAACATTCCAAATCCTAAAATCCTGCATCATAAAAACAGTACATATCATAACACAACCCTCAGTTTCTGCCTGTTGTACCAGCTATTGCTGTTATTTAACTTCCTGCTGCAGTTGCTCATTAATTAATTTAACAGACAGTGGTTCAAATTAATATTTGTATCGGTTATACTTGCATAATGGTACCCTGTATCTCCGACCAGAGTTCTGTGTCCCTATGATTTTTCCTGCCACTCTCACCAAGTTATTTATTTGAGCTCTCAGTTTTACTGTTAAACTTCCGAACCAAACAATAATTCCATATCTTAAAACAGACTCTATCATTGCTTTATAAAAAATGTACATTATATTACTGCTCACTCCAAATAATCGTAATCTCCGTAGAAAATGTAAGCGCTGATGGACCCTTGTGCACACCCATGACACATGTGTGTGCCATTTAAGCTCACTATCAATGTGTACCCCCAAATATTTACACTGTAAAAAAATTTGGAACCCTCCCAAATCAAAAATTTCAAGTGACCGATAACATCTAAATTTTTCAATTGGCCCAAGTGAAATTCTTGTTGCAATAGTCTGTTAACATTGGCTCAATGAGAAATAATACGTCAGACTAATTGAAAAATGTAGATGTTATCGGTCACTTGAAATTTTTGACTTGGGGATGTAATTTTTTTTTACAGTGTATAAGAAGCAACCTGTTTAATAGCTTCACCATGAACCACAACAGAGCTCTTGTCCTCCACTGATCTGGGGTCTATGATGACCTCTTCAGTTTTTTTTAGATCGATCTGTAAATAATGGTCGTCACACCAGCCCAAAAACGCTTCTATAGCAGCTTCGTAGTCGTCAATACTGCAGTCTCTTGTCAACAAGTAGAATAATACCGTGTCATCCGAAAATTTCATAATAAATTGGTTTGACTGCTGGCTAATGCAGTCATTTGTGTACAAAGTAAACAGAAGTGGCGACCTTACACACCCTTGCGGGGCCCCTGTACTATTTACTGCAACATCCGACAACACTGAGTTAAATTTCACCTGTTGTGTCCTATTTGTTAAGAAGGAATAATACCAATTAATTATAAAAGGATTACCTCGTAAATTAATAAATTTCTCCAACAGTTTGTGTGGTTGAATGGAGTTAACCGCAGAACTAAAATCAATACAAAGCAGCCTAGCGTAAGCAGCTGAACTCTCCAGATGCTTTAAAACAAGGTGTGTTAATGTAGAAACCGCATCGTTAGTACCACGATTACTTTTATATGCAAACTGATACTGATCTAAGGATGGCTCCACCTCCTTACGCAGCTCTCCTGGTATAATCTTCTCAAATGATTTCATAACATTCTATGTTAAGGCCACTGGCCTATAATCATTATTGTCCAGAGGGCATGGATTTTGGGGAATTGGGATTATAATAGATTTTTTCCAAAGCTCTGGTCCTGTATACGTATCAATTGAGAGCTGGAAAAAGCGATGCTAGGCTGGTGTGAGCGCCTCAGCAAATGTCTTTAAAAGAAAACATGACATCCTGGTCCCGTTGCCTTACTAGAGCATACATTTTTTTAAAACCCTTGTAGCATCCCCTGAATATATTAATATCCTATCATCACTGACATTACAGTTTATATTACCTAAAATATCATAACATTCCTTAAAAGTGTCTGTCTCAAATCTCATCTAAAATTATTTTTTTAATTTGCCTTATCAGTTTCATTACCGGCGAACAATGGCTTCCTTGTCGAGGTCATGTTGGTCATTCCTCGGATTGAATTCCACAGTTCTTTTGTATCACATTTTGCCAACTGTTGTTCAGCCCGTTCCTTATGTTGTATCTGTGCTATCCTCAATTGCTGATTAAGGTCCTTTTGTGCTGCCTTAAGTCCCCTTATGTCCCCCAACCTGTAGGCCATTTTTTTCCTTTTCTTTAATTCCCCCTGTTACATATGGTTTGTTATTCGGATACCTCTTAATAACTCTTTTAGGGATAACTCCACACAAAAGGAAATATATGCAGTGATTATTTCAGTGACCATATCTATGTTTGCATCCTGATAAAAATCACTTGACCACACCTTAACAACCTTAGTAACTGGTTTACTTGTCTTAAACACTGACCGATTGGTGGGGAGCAAATGAATAACATTATGGTCAGAATAACCGAGGGGGGGGGAGGTCTGGCTTTAGCTACATAAGCATCCTTAATATTGCCGTAACACTTGTCAAGGGTATAATTTTTCCTCGTTCCACACTTCACATTTTGAAAAAACCCTGGTAAGGATCTCTCCAATCCACACTGATTAAAATCACCAAGAATCAATAAAGGTGCATCAGGCTTAATTTGTAAGTGCTTATGAACACAATCTGAAATTTGACTTGCTGCCCTGTGAACATTCCCACTAGGTGGGATATACACTGCACAGACAAATATATTGGTTAATTCCCTTGGCAAATAATACGGCCGCAAAGTAATACACAGTAGTTCAAGATCAGGATTACAAATGCTTTCTCTGATTGCAAAATTACAATACCAGCTTTCATTGATACAAATACAAACACCTCCCCCCCTCTTTTCTTTCCAGAGTTCTCATCTCTGTCCAAGCATAAATGGGAAAACCCGTCAATTTGTATTAAACTGTCTGGTACATCATTACACAACCACGTTTCTGTAAAAACCATCAGTCCAGGCTCACGATACTCATGGCAGACTCCAGCTTGTGTACGCAGCTCGTCCAACTTGTTCCGCAAGGAGCGAGGATTACAGAGTAACACTGGCGGCAGAGGTAGTTTGGAAGCTCTCCGGACACGCTGCCTGACGCCGCCTCTATTGCCCCGCTTCCTAACCCGACAAGGAACAGGCCTTGGTTGCCGTAATAGCTCCTCGGGTATATCCGTCGTTGGATTACTCAATAGTAGCCCGCCACGACTCTGCAAATCCAAAAGCTCCGATCTGCTCTAGGCCATGTCGGCTGTCTGGTCGACAATCCACAATCCTGTTCGTAACTCTTTGCACCACGCAGCTAGTCAAAATTAGCCACACAGTCTTTGTGGTCCACTCGTATACGACCAGCTGTTCCAGCCAGCACTCGCACGTAGTAGTTTAAATGCCAATTGTACGATCAGAAAACTAAGGGTAAACAAATACGAAAGGTTTGACAGAAACAAACAGGTAACTTGCAGCAAGAACCCTCCCCATGTCACCTGTAGAGCAGCGCCATCTTGGTCACATGTAATATTGGTAAACTTTGTAATCTTAGTTAAAGATTAATAATAATTGTGCACGATAAATCACTTATAATAACCACTGCAATATTCAATAAAAAAATCATATTTTTCAGTTTGGATTTCATGGTGACTTTAAACAATAATAGCACTCTTGAATTAATATTTCAAAAGCTTTAAAAAGTATTATTTTGATAGCATTTGTAAAGCAATCTCTCATGTAGGCAAGCGAACAGTAACCTATTTCTTTTGATAATAGTCAACATGTCGTGATGCTCAGTCTCCATCTCCATGCAGACCTTCTACATCACTCCAAGACGTTTTGATAAACTCAGCTCGTATGGACTCTGGCAGTGCAGAAATTGCTTCGTGAGCGTCTCGTGCGATTGTTAAAACTGCCCGCGCTCTGTGCTTAGGTCGTCAATCACATCAGCACCCCTCCTTTGGGCTCAAGGGCTTCAGCGGGAGAGCTAAATTGGCTCTAGCATCATCACCGCCGCTGTCGCCGTCTTCACTGAAGAGCTTTTTTGGGTGAGATTTTTTTTTTTTTTTTTTGCTCGTGGTGCAGAAAAGCAAATCTGTCTTCTGTCATTCTTTTCCTTTTCAAGTTCCTGGGGGCAGAAGGGAGCCACTCGCTGTGTGAATGATATGAAAAGCCTTTTAAAAGCACATTAAAATGGGGGAAGTTGTGTACAAAGAGGCGTTCTCTCCTGGTTGGGGGAGATATCGAGAATCACAAACGTCTCTGGGAAGTGTACAGAAAGGTTAAACGAAGAAAATGGTCTGCGTCAGTAGACAGAAGTATTGCATAACAAGCACATCAACAAAACACCTGTATAGGTTACGTCTTGAGTTGCTGAGGCCGGAAGATTTACAAGAAGTACTGCATGAACTCTGGATGTATGAAAAATTGTTTGTGACTAGTTGGCCTCAAATAGCTTAATGGACCTCAGGGAGAGCTGTTTGTTGGCCGCTTTTCATTTTTTATATCCTCAAGGTTAAACCATCAAACCAATCCCAGGTCAAAAGGTCTGTTTACTGCTTTGCAATGCAGTTCATAGTGGTATTAAATAACTGTTTTTGTTGATAAACTGTGAACCCTGAATGATTATTTAAGCAGATTTAAATTTCAAATAATACAGAATCATTTTTAAAGCACAATTGAAAAAAAAAAGAAATTTGTGAAAAAATTTTTTTTGTGGTAATCAGCTTAAATCCTCATATATCCTGTCAGTTGAGCTTAACTTGTACCAAAAAGTGTTTTTTGCAGCAAGAAGAACCTTTCAGTGAACAGTTCTTAATAGAAATGAAAGCTTTAGAGTTCTGCCAGGGAGACTCAATCAGCGTGTCATGTATTACCTCACTTCTAACCAATCATGTGTTAACACTCGCAATATAAAAGATTGGTACTTACATTTGTCTGAGTTCGCAGATGCTGACGCTGCCAATTACCTCCATCCTCCCCATCCACCACCAAGATGGTACCTCCCCCTTCATCCTCCACCACCAGGATGGTCCCTTCCTTTACCTCCAGGGGGTCGGCTGCGCCCCTGCCTTCATCTTCAGGCAGGATATGCAGCTTACGCTACCCTCGCATTGCGCGCTAAGGACTACGCCAAAGAACTTTATAAATTTATGCTTGCTGGGCTGTTAATAAATATACGCTTGTTATATCAATTTCTCTCCCGGGTCTTTCTGGTAGAACCATTTTTTTGTTTGTTTTTTCTTAGTGTGAAGAACATTTAAAAATTCTAGAATTCTAAAATCTATAAAATAACCTTTTGTGAAATGGAAAAGTTCCATTCATGTTGGTTTCATATATGCCAATTTGGGATCTTTATTTTTAAGTGTGTGCTGGACCCAGAATTTTCTTTTTATCATTCAGATATTTAACAGAATTTTATCCAGATTATTGGAATTATGTATGTGTGTGCACATAATAGAAAACCAGCAGTAAAGAATCAACAAGAGCTTTCTGGTGCAGCCATCAGAGCCGTTTAGAGAGCAGTACACTGATGTGATGCTTCTGATGAGGAAGAGAGAAATGAAAAGAAACTAGCTAAGGTGTCCTGACCATTATTCTGGGCTGGTTGAAAACATAGTCACAGTGGCTCCAATTTGATTTATTTATTAAGTCACTTTCAAAACTGTTATGTGACTAATTTAAAATGTGTTTTAAAGTTGGCAGAGCTTTTTGTTTGAGCAGTGACTTATTGTACCTTCTGCAGAGGAACAGAAAAAAAAATGCTCTTCAGCCAAGGTCTGAATCTGAATCGCTTTATGTGTGAATGAAAGTGAAAAAAGTGGAAGAGAGAGAATGAAATGACCTGTGTCTCATTTGTTCGGTGGTCTTGAGCATGTAATTCCTTCATGCTGAATTTTAATAGGATAATGTACTTCATGTTTCACACAGTGCCACACTTACAGGCCTTATGGACTACCTGTCAGAGGAATACATGAATATATTACACCATGAAGCATGATGAAAAACATCATCTCTGCAAATCCTCAAGGATGACCTCCTCATTTCACACTTATTTTATTATCTAATCGGAACTGACTAGTACAGGACAATACATAGCATACTTGTCAGGTTTATGTTCCATTCTGTTGACCATGGCCGTTTCTTAATATGAGACTTGAGAGAATCGAACCATTAGAAATACTAGAAGACGCTGAGGGCGGACGACGTACCTGTAAGCTTTAAACTTCTCGTTCTCACTTAAAAGATTTATGCTGCAAGCACGCAAATATGTAAAGGCTTGTGAAAGTAAACTTTTGTCCGTTTGTTTTTCATTATTTTAATAAAGTGGTAGCTGAACAAAGCCTGCAGTATTTTTATTGGTATATGAAAAGAATCTTAACATTGACAAAGTAAAGGTAATATTAGCCAACTCATTTTCACAAATAGTCACGGTAAAATGATATAAAATAATATAACAGTGGTTCTAAAACCTTTTCCAACTCGCAGCCCACACAACCAAACACATGTTTCCGCAGCCCACAGTAAGAATTTTAACGGCCAGAGCCGACTATTTGTGTCGCTTTGGTTAATGAAGACTTAGGGTACGTTTACACAACAATATGCTTAAGTTTGGAGAAGTCATTGTTAAAACAATCCCCATTCACACGGATCCGCGAAAAAGACTAAAAACGCTGTATTCCGCTGCCAGGCCATTAGATGGCGATGAAACACTATAGACTGAACATGCAATACGCATTTGTGCGTGACGTCATCGTTTTCACAGATTTATGTTTTTATTGTTTACACGGAGACTGTTTTCAAAAACTTGCACTTTGAAACCCGTTTTCAAAAGTTTGCGTTTTCAGCCACCCAAAACGACGTTGTTGTGTAAAAGAATGGCCAAAACGCAAAAAAAGTTTTACGTTTTTAGTTGAAAACTATTGTGTAAACAGCCCCTTAGTATGTTTACAAGACACGTAAACGTACATCAGTATGTAAATGTGCACAAATGCAACCAAATGTTGTTTTCCAGTTGTTTGCCAACCAAGGGATATTCCAGAGGAGACTGAGACAGCTTCTAAGAAGAAGTCATCACAGGAGAGCATTGGTGAAACCGGAATCAAAGCAGAGGCTGTGCCATTAAGAGGACAATATGGTACGTCACAGTTAAATGACCAATCATTGACTAATGCGCTGAGGAATGTCAGAGTGGTGGAAGGGGTAGATAAGGAACATCACCTTACATATCCTTACTTTGCAGTAAAAAACGGTCTGCTTTATCAGGTAAACAAAAGTGGAGAGGACATCCAGGAACAGCCTCTAGTGCCTAAGTCTCATAGATCAACAGTGTTGTATCTATCTCACACCCACCAACTTGGAGCCCACTTAGGGGTCGATTATCCAAAGAAAGGATTTTTCAACGTTTCTTTTGGCCCGGCATTCACAAAGAGGTGGAAAACTTCTGCTGCAGCTGTCCAGAATGTCAACAAGTAGCACCAAAAACCACAGAGCGGAACCCCCTAATTCCCCTGCCGATAATTGAGACCCTGTTTGAAAGAATTGGAATGGATATTGTGAGACCCCTTCCCAAGAGTTCTAGGTGACATAAATACATTTTAGTGATGCTGGATTATGCTACCCGATATCCTGAAGCTGTTCCCCTGGAAAAGCCACAGCCAAACAGGTGGCCAAAGAGCTCTTCCTCCTCAGTTATAGGGGACCCCCTTTATGTCAAGGGTTGTTAAGGAGATGAGTAACCTGTTGAAAATCAAACAACCCAAAACCTCAAAACCTCAGTTTACAATCCCCAAACAGATAGACTTGTAGAGCGCTTCAATAGAACACTCAAGCAAATGCTACACAAAGTAATTGATAAAGATGGACAAAACTGGGACCAGCTTCTAACCTACCTTCTGTTTTCAATGAGAGAGGTACCCCAGGCCTCTCGGGATTCTCCCCTTTTGAATTGCTCTAACCGTACAAGCCAAGAGGGCTCTTAGACATTGCCTAAGAATATTGGGAAGAACAGCCCTGTCCACATAGGACTCTAATCGAACATGTGGAAACTATGAGAGAGAGGATGGCATCAGTGTTCCCCATTGTCAGAGACCACATGGAAAAGGCCCAGAGGGAACAACAAGCCACCTACAACCGGGCCGTACATTTGAAGTAGCAGAGAATTGGAGATGTAAATTATAGAGTGAATCGGCCAGGTAAGAGGAAGATACAACAAATTTACCATGTTAACCTTCTGAAAAAGTGGCATGCAAGAGATGCATTGTTTGGTGGTGGCCTAACCACAGAGAAGGTTAATGGTCTAAGAGAAGAAGTCTGTGACACCAAAGCAGCTGCATGAGACATTGGAGTTAGTAGAGCGGAATAGAGATGTTTTTTCTTCTGAACCTGGTCACACCCACGTGATCCAACATGAACCTTTCGGCCTGCATGGGGCAACAGGCTGATGGACCGTGTCCTCCGACCTCATCAAAGGTATGCTGCAGCGTATTTAGATGATGTGGTGGTGTCTAGCCGGGATTGGGAAACCCACTGCAAGTACAGAAAGTGTTGGATTCAGCAAGAGAGGCGGGCCTCACTGCTAACCCTAAAAAGTGCAAACTATCCTTCTGTGAAACAAACTACCTGAAGGTTTGTCCCTAACTTTGCTAGTCTGGTTGCTCGCCTTACAGAAATGACCACGGAACAACACTCCAGGATGGTGAAATGGTCCCAAAAGGCAGAGGAATTCGCACAACTAAAGAGAGCCCTGACGTCTCATCCTGACCTGGTGGCACCTGATTTTAAGAAATCTTTTATAGTACACACGGATGCCTTAGAGGTGGGTCTTGGGGCAGTATTATCCCAAACGCAAAAGGGAGAGGAAAATCCAGTTTTGTATATAAGCAGAAAGTTAGCAAAGCATGAAAAAAATTACTCCACATTGGAAAAAGAATGTTTAGGAGTCAAATGGGCATTGGAGACCCTTTGGTACTACCTTCTAGGGTAGAAGTTTGTCCTGGTAACAGACCATGCCCCGTTACAGTGGATGGCAAGGAATAAAGAGACCAATAGGAGGGTAACTCAATGGTTCCTGAGCTTTCAAGCATTTCATTTCTCTGTCGTTCACATACCCGGACCTTGCCATGGCAACGCTGATGCCCTCTCACGACGAGATGCTCTCTACACCTTCTCCCCACAACCACGAGCCACAGACCAGAGAAGGGGGGTGTGTGGCATCATGAGAGGGTATGTCATAGAGGCAAGGTATGTGCCATCTAGGTGGCTGCAGCAATGGGGACTACAAACCAAGATGGCTACCTGGTCACGGACTACAGTTACCAGGTTCCTCAGTGGTGGGTACACAGCTGTTGCGAGTGAAGGAGAAAAGCTGTTAATGAGCTGAGAACAGAGAGACTGGCTATTTTTTGTTAGAGAGCATAAAGAGAAGCTGGAAGAGTGTTTCGGTGAATAAGTTTGGCAGTTTTGAGTTGATTATTAAAAAGAAACCAGTGACTTGATCTCTGCCTGGACTCGATTTGTGAAGCAACCCACACTTTGGTGATACCCTACCTCTCACGATGCCACAACCCAATATAGTCCACTTCTAGCTTTTGTCAAAATAACTTGCAAGATGTATGATATTCCATCATGTAAGCAATGTCAACAGTGATTACAAGGTGTTTGGTTTAATTTATTTCACGTGTTGATATTCTAGATGACTAATCTATTCTTGGGCTATGGTTAAATGTCTATCACTGACAGCCCAAATTTTGCCTAGTTTTAGCCTAGACGTCAGGGCTGTGTTTGGACGGCTGTTAGAAGCAACATTTTTGGGTGGCTACTCTGCTCAACACTGTAAAAGCACTTTGTAAATAGAAATATTTGATGCTCTCCAGAGTGCAAACACATACGTTTGCCAAATCTGTTTCGCCAATGAATATCCTATTATTACAGCTTTAGCCCTCTAGCACCCCCATGGAACCAGGCCTGACTGAGCCTAAGGAGACTCTGGCATATAACAATTAGACAATTAGACCTTATAAACTAAAATCTTTGTGACTCACCTAATGCAAAGGTTGGTGTTGTTTAGCATTTAATAAGCACTGTATTTCGGGCTGAAGAGCAGAAAGTTGCGAACGGAGATAAGGCTTGATGTAAAGATTATTCTGGTATAATAATGTGTAAAGCTAAAGTAAGCTAAATAATGTAAAGCTTCATTTCAGGAACACAGAGCGGTAGCTGCTTGTTCTCCGCTCCCATACATGTGAAGACTAGCACTAGGTTTTGTCTTTACTTGTAGATGAAGAAACATCTGCATTTGTCATTTTCAGCGACACTGCTAATAACCATTTATCAATGTTTAAAGCTGTTGTAACCTACAGTAACTGTATGCAGCAAAAAAGTAGATAAATTGGTGGTTTATTCTTAACAGAGCCAATGTGAGCTTAAGTATTGAATACACTGTAACAGTTTCATATACATTTTTCGTTATTTCAACCACTGGCCTATAATAATATGAAACCTGATGAGCAAAAACCTTGTTCAATAACTTTTATATTGATTAAATGTAAAACAACATTTTTATAATTCAATTACCCATCAAATAATTGTATTATACGCCTCAAAGAATCACTAACAATTTATTTTTTAGTTATTATTGATTTATTGTTGACACTTACTGAAAAATGAGGAAGACTTGGATATATAATGTATTTTAATTATAACTGGACAGTCTGATCCATATTCAAAAGATTTTGAAAAAATATACGATTTTTTCAGTCTTTGTTGATGGACTTCACCCAGGCATTGCTGTAAGCTCACATTTAATATAAAATTGCATTATATTCAAATAATGTCTATATTCTTTTGAGACCAATTATTTCAGCTTACTTTGGGCCACACAGGGTCCGCAATTACAATAGAGGACTCTTGTAATTGTGACACAGAGGGTCACAAAAGGCAACTGGTGAGATCTGAACATTGACCTTTTTCTTCCAGGAAACAAAAAAAATGCTAGTGTTTGACAAACTATTGCAAAATCAGCATAACCATTTATGCACTGTAGGTGCCATTTGACAAGCGATTTGCACAATCATCATGCACACATTCGATAAAACAACAACTTATTAAACAATAATATAACCAGAATATTACAAATGGTACAACAAAATACAATGTTTCATTATCAGGTATCACTAAACACATAAACAACAACAACAAAATATGTAATCAACAAGAAGCAAGGTCTAAATCAGAAGAGTTGAGCTGTTACATGAAATCCTAGAATGAAAACAGCAAATCCAGCATTTTTAGTGCTCATTGATTAATCATCTGATGAATCGCCTCAATTGCGGCGACGGGACCCTTTAGATCATTCAACACCTACATTATATGACACTTCTGGCCGTGATCCATTGGGAACTGTCCCCTGCTTGACACATGGAACCAATTTAATTGTCGTCTGATTCATCTTCATTTTTGTCCCAAACTATACCAGACTATTATTTATGGTAGCCTACATACAGTACTATGTCAGGGGGTTGTGTCTGTGTGTATCATCTCATTTTAAAGGGCAATTAAAGTTTACTCTGTGAGCCATTTCCTGACTGCTTTAATGAACACTAACTGTCTGTCTCCACCTAAACATTCCCTCCAGTAATTAGAGCACCATATCAGTGATCTTTAGACATACCTGATAGGCTATTTTATTTAGGTTATGCCTCTGCTCAAAACTATAATTTAGCTTGAATTAGCTAGAGAGATCTTTATATATCTCTTTTATAGGCTTTGCATGACATCGAAAATGGCCGTTTGTTATTTAACTGTGTACAGATATTTTTTTTAGAAGAACATGTCTTTATCATGTCGATGAACAAAGTCTTTTGTCAAAACATCTAAAAAACGCCTGATTGTTAAAATCTAACTGTTCTTCTCCAGACAGAGGCACTTTTACAGTTTTTATCAATCGCTTTGGCACATTTGTCTTGCCAGACAGGTACAAATTTACTGCAAAGTCAAGACTGTAGTACAAAAAAGAAAATGTATAGTACATTTTTGCAGAAATGTGTTATATGTAAACTGAAAATTACTAGTTGCTTGTTCATTTTTACACGTCTTTCTCTAACACATACATATCTTCTTACACATCTTCCTATTGCTCTTCCATGACAAGCATTTTAAGTTTACATGTAACACATTTCTACAAAAATAAATGTAGGCCTACTGTAAAAATACAAATATTATTTTTTTATATTATACTTATACAGTACTGATGTAGCTGCTGCTGTTCAGTTGTGATGTTCCTCCATGTTCAAAAATGGTGGTGATAGTGCTGTCAGCAAACTCCATATATTTCCAAACTTGATTGGTTGATTGATAAGATTGCGATTCCTATAACATGGAATAACATGTCTGACAGATTTTGTTCACTGATTGGATAATTTTGCATGTGATGGCTCACGTGATGAAAGAATGTTTAGAAGTTGTGAAGAGTTTGAAAATTGCACTGAGAATCAACTTATCCGTTTTGATAAACAAGCTAAATGTGCTAAATAGTCTCAATAGTCTAATAGACTCAAATAAATAGTCATTGTGCAAATTGTAGACAATTGTAGGCTACTCTTTTGCACACATGTGCCAAAACACATACAACTTGCTTAAATCAATACAAATTTAAATCTGTTATGAACAAGAAACTAATTGTTCAGTGATCTGAACTTATTGTTTTGAGAAAAAAAGTCTCATTTGAGAAGTGAGCCAACCCGATTGAGAAAAACTGCAAAGCAGAATCTAATACACTTCTTACAGCATCCTTGCGCCATCTGTTGATAGACATTACAACTGCATGTCAAAATAAACAGACAGAGACAGAAAGACAGACAGACAGACAGACAGACAGACAGACAGACAGACAGACAGACAGACAGACAGATAGATAGATAGATAGATAGATAGATAGATAGATAGATAGATAGATAGATAGATAGATAGATAGATAGATAGATAGATAGATAGATTTACTATACTTTAGCTAAAATAATATGGTTTTAATAAATACAATGTTTGTACTATTTTCTGTTTATTTTGATATATATATAAATATATCAAATAAATATACTGTCATTCAAATATGTTAATATAAAATGTTTTTTAAAAATGCAAAAAATATATTAAAAAACGTAAAGCTTATAAAAGCATTGAAGGAGATCCCATACTAATTTAATATAGATTTACAGTAGTAACAATAAATTATATTTTATTATACATGATTAATATCATATTTTAAGATATGATTGTTTCGTTATAAATATGGGTATTATCTCTAAGGTGGACACCCAGTTTAATATATGATATTTACCCTCTGAATATAACCATGTCATGTCAACAAATGGAAAAGTCAGCCAGATATTTATTATCATGGTTATTATTGTGCCTTTTGCCCCGACAAGCAGATGCGCTTTTTACCCCAAATACCATACTTTTACATATTCTTCCGTTATTGAAAAACTGTTGCTTTAATTACTTTGAAAAAAACTTAAATCTGCAACAATTAAAAAATAACAACATCAAATATTAGATAATATTAGCACAGAATCAACTTTGCACTGCTGCCCGCGATCGCGTCAAGGATCAGACAAATTTCCGTGTGCATCTTGAAAAGCGGGTGTTCTGGAAAGTGCTGCGGCAAGTTATCTTATAAATTTATAAATATAAGTAAATAAACACAAAACCCCTCAAAGTCAGATAGCCTAGTAGTAAAGACAGTAAAGTTGTAAAGTTACCATAAATACAATATTATAATAGCTCTACAAGGTAAATAGTGCAATACAAGCTGACAGCTATTGGTGTATGAGAAATCATACTATAATTCTCCTTTGGGGTTTAACGGCAGCTTGAATCCAGGGGCGTTGTACTACTTCCATCTTCAGGGTTTATTTTCCTGTAATGTTCCACTTTTTCATTCACACCTACATTCCAGTATAGGCCTATGCTTCATAGGCCTACCTGTCCCCATTAATCCAACTGTTCAATCATTTTTTGATCATATTTCTTTTTTCTTGTCTGCAATTTTAATAAGCACATGTTCTATGACTGAATTCCTGCAGAGGAAGCGCAAGTGACTAAGCGTGCATTCTGATGCCCTGTCCAAATCAAGGGGGTAATCTTTCAGAAAAAACTGAAGCTTCCCCGGGGGCCGCCATTGATTAGCAGACCATCACCTGCTGTTAGCATTCCATTGACTCCCATTCATTTTGGCGTCACTTTGACAGCGAATAACTTTACATCTGAGGCGTTTAAAGACTCCATTTGTCCATTATTTATTTCTAAAGAAACACAAAAATGTATAAAAGGCTCCATTACCTTGTATCTTACGTTATGGCCCTGTAGAAGCAGTTTTTGTAAAAATAGGCTAACGATTGCATCATAACCACGCGACTCTCTGTCGCACAGTAGAGAGATTACCGTATGGACAGGAGGAGAAGCTCGCGGGCAATCGGGGGGACGTGGAGGCAAAATGACAAAATAATTAATCAGAATACTTAGCAAAAGTTTCTCCTGCTCCTAGCTCATGGACACCTCGTTCTCACACTCTCCGTCTCTGCAAGTTTCGGAAGGGAATGATTCTGATTTCTCCTGGCACAGCTACTAGAAGACAGATAGGTTGCTCACGTCACATCTACGTCGTCAAGCTCAGTTTGAGTCTGCGCAGTACGCTCAGCCATCTGGAAGTGAGTGCTTCTAATCATAGATATCCATATAAGGCTCGATGTCTTAAGGCGGAGTCTCGAACGGCGTCACACCGGCGGCCATCTTGTCACAGGGAAGCTTTCTGGCGAGCTCTGTGGTATCTGAAGTAAGGTGAGTGATCAGCACGAACTCAAATCCTCTTATCTCGCTGAAATCTTGATGGATTTACAAACGGTTTGGTTTCTTACAAATGTTATTAATGTGGCTATAATTCTGGATGCTTGAACATGTTTAAATATATAATATTATATTTATTGATAAGTATGCAGTGTCATAACTACATCTTTGACGTTTGGTTTAACAAACCAAACCGTTTGAAAATCGGTAGAAAATTTAGCAAGTTATGGTTATTTAAAAAGTACATGCACCATTAACACAATGTTACGAGTGAGCGAGCTCCCTGTGGCAAGATGGCCGCCGTGTGCAGACGTCGACCTCCATTGGCCAGCAGCGCGGACGAGACATCTAGCCTTTATTATATGATATCTATGCTTCTAATTGACTTCACTTTTCTCCGTTGAATCCAATGGGGTCGCTGTGTCCATTTCTTTTACTGTCTATGGTCCAAATACCCACACTGCGGTTTTGGCCACTTAAGAGCGCGCGCACGCGACAGGAAGACTATCCAGCGCAAGACTGTCCAAAAATGGCAAACTGCTGTGCCCTAATAATGCACTAAACCTTTTTTTTTTCTTTTTTTTTTACGTTAATCAGTTTCTTTTTATTGTTATAATTTTTATTATTATTGAACAATATATCAGGTACAAACAACAAGGCAACAAAATATATAATTACACTTTGATAGTGGATCAGGTGCAAAAGTGCTCTAATGCACACTAAACCAGATTAAGCATAACATCATCCATTATGTTCGGCAACTCGCGTACCCCGAAATCGCGAGATGTCGAAGAAAACATTCCACTGTACGTTCAATTAATTAGATATATAATTTGGTAGTAAAACATAAAGTGTTCCACATTTTATTGGTGCAAAGATGAGTAGGCTATGTGTATTTTGTACAACATTTGCAACAGCTTTTTATCATTTTAACATATCATTTTTAAATTGTGTATTCTGTTAGTTACAAATTCTGTTAGTTACTGAACAGACATTTAGGAGTTTATTTTAAAAAGCAAAGTATTGAAGAAGAAAAAAAAAGCTCTGTAAGCACATTTTTTGCAACACTATTTAAGTGTGTCCCATAGAGTAAAAAAGACAAAAGTTCTACACACATTTGCAGTCTTAACGCCAACTTGAACACTTGGGTCAAATACAGGAAATACGTTAAGTAGACAAGTGGCCAAGTGCAAAGGCCGCAAGTGTGGGTATTAGACAGGGCATGAGAGTGCAAGTGCAAGTCTGCAGCCAGACCATAGTTTTGCCTTATCCAAATACCCACACTTGTGGCCTAGGCCACATGAGAGTGCGTGCACGTGACAGGAAGTAAGTGCGCAAGACTGTCCCCTAAAATGCATTACCCTTAATGCACACTAAACCCACACTATGGCTGGATCCTAAAGGCACACTCCGGCCTTGTGGAGCTCCTTCGAGTTCACACTTCGTGACGTCAGGAAGTGCAGACCTACGGGGCGCTGGCCTCGAGTCCACGCGAGAGTGTATTTTGGGACAGGCTTGATGACATCATGCCACCGAAAGTAGGCTTGTTTGAAATTAGCCTTGCCTCGCCTGAAATGTATGCGAGACTGGAGGCTGCAGTCAAAGGAGGAGTGAAAAAAGCACAGGCAAGCCGGACAGTTCTCTCTTCTTGCAGTGGATCTGACACCTGCGAGATCAAAGATGGATATCGCGAGATTCACGCTCGTGCACAGTGTTGCTAATAAACTGGATGTAGTCTAATTTAAGTTCTGTTGCTTTTAAATGAAAATAAATATGATGAACAAGACACCCAAAGTACTTGTTATTTAATTCCATTCCAAATACGTGTTTATCAATCATTTTTTCTTTAATACAGATATATGTGTTTAAAAAAAATATATATATATATATTACATTGCCAGGGATGGGCAGTATTTCAGATACATGTATTTAAAATACGTATATGAAATACAAAATACTATTTTGTATTTTAAAGCCTTTGGAAAAAATCAAATGTAATTTGTATTTAAATACATTTAAGATGAGTATTTTTGTATTTTCAAAATACATAAAATACTTTTTGCCAGTCAACCTCTTTATCAGGGTACTGATTTTGTGCATCAACTAGTTCAGACATTCACTAGCTCAGCATTGGATCAGCGATTATATATTATATTATATTGGATCACCTTTTTTATAAGGTGAGAATGTCATGATCAATTCTACTTGTTGATAAAAGTTAAAATAGTGCATTATTCACTTCAGTTAACATGAAAGTATAAAAGAAAGAATAGTTGATTTTTATCAACTAGCTTGTCAAATGTGTTTAAAGCATTACTGCATGTTAGGGCTGGGTGATATGACACTACATATCATAGCAATGATGTAAAGTTTAAATTGATGGAACTTTTTCTAAATCGTTTACATAGATAGGCCTATTTGTGGAGTAAGCAAATTTATCCGTGCAGCTTTTAGTGGGCAGGAATTATTGGAACGTTGGAGTGGAAAAGAGGCACTGATGAATGATACACCACAAAAATCTTCAGCTTTTAGTTTTATTGTACATAAAAAATAATAATCAAGAAGGGGCAAATAGTGTCAAATGAATCATGATATTGTTACTGTGAAGTAAAATTGAGATTTTGGTCATATCGCCCATCCTTATTCTTTGCTAGATAGCGGAAAAGGTTCCCACAGTTTTACATAGTATGAATTTTTTAATAGTGGTCACAACAAGTAATAGACTACATTGTAACCAGAAATAAGTATATAAATGGCTGCTATTTTGCATAAGTTTAATTGTAATTGCCAGAAAGAAAGAAAGAAAGAAAGAAAGAAAGAAAGAAAGAAAGAAAGAAAGAAAGAAAGAAAGAAAGAAAGAAAGAAAGGAAGGGCAGAGATGTGGTTAGGAATGAAAAGTCAGTAGGCCTATGTAGTTCTTCATTCACTGTGACCTATCCCTGCACTGGATGGCCAATTTCACATGTATTTTGTATATTTTCAAAATACAAAATACTTTATTTGTATTTAAATACATTTTTTCACACAGTATTTTGTATTTGTATTTTAAATACATTTCCATGCATTTATGCCCATCTCTGTACATAGAGGAATAAATGAAGATGATAATGGTAATTGGAGAGGCATATAATACATGTAACATAGAGCTCATGCTGCTCTAATTGACTTACTGCTGATATCAAGTGTTGTTTACATTTAAATGATCCTAAACATTCAATGTCAGTCCAGTAGATTGTGTTGATTTTTGAAATCAACACAACTGTTTCTGAAGCCTTGAAGCCTGTACACACTTGCTGCAAGCTCTTCACAACTCTACAATTTGGTAAGTCTTAGTGATTTGTCCAGTCTTTGCAGTTCTTCTTGATTCATTATCATGGAGCAGCGTCGGTCACGAAGAATCAGGGCTCTTCCCACACGCCTGAGGGAATTGGTGGAGGACGTCTCTTCCAGTCCGGACCCCTGTGAGCTTCCACAGCTGGCAGCTGTAACGTTGGTCAGGTTAGATCACACTTACAGCTCCATCTCTGCCAAAGCTCAAAGACCCACAGGTTTGGAAGACCGCTACTTGAAGAACGCTGCTGTCCTTCCTGACATCCGTCCAGCAGTCTCAGTCTCTTCAGTGGACGTGCGTGAGCATGATGAGCCTATCTCCATCCACGGCTACAGCGTAGAGGCCTACCAGGACATCTACCGCTCTTTGGTGGAGCCCATGCTGAAGACGCCCAGTGGTCGGCAGCGTCCCTACAGCCTTAAACTAGGACTGAAGATCAAGCAGCGACTGGGAGGCACTCAACCGCCCTTCACTGGTGGAGACGGAGCATCCTGATGGACGTGTCCGGATCACTGAGAGCTTCTCCACAACCAGCAGAGGCTTCGCTCCTCGAATCTACGTGGACATCAGTGAAGAGCCCCTGCCTGAGGAACCCCGAAGAAAGAAGCCCAGACACTGAGTCATCATAGTGTCCTATGGAGCCCGGAGTATCACACAGCGGGACCGACGTATGTAAATACTGTATATAGTTGCAAAGTAAGTTTATAGTTTTATGAGTACGTTTTATTTTGTAGAGTAAGTTTAGAGTTTTATTTTCTAGAGATGTTTTGCATGTTGTTGTGAGGTTGTCAGGATGTTTTTGGTGATTGTCAAAGCATTGATATGCTGTTCATAGGTTGTTCTAAGTGGTTTTTAGCGTTTTGCTACACGGTTGTTGGGATGTTTTGGATGGTTTCCTGTGTGTTGACATGCGTTTGCCAAGGTTTTTTGCGCGGTTGTTAGCGTTTAGCTTTGCGGTTGCCTTCTGAGTGGTTTTTCATGCATTGCTATGTGGTTGTCAGGATGTTTAGAGTAGCCTAGTTGGTTGATATGCGGTTGCTTTTAAGCAGTTACTGCAGGTTAGGGTAGGTTAGGGTCCCTCACACGGTTTGCAGCTTGACGTGCTGTGAGGGCTTGTGTGCATCAGTGATGCTGAGAGCTACGCCACTGGTACTTCACAACTACTGCTAGGGTCACCCATAGTGGACAGGTCTCAGCTGAGATGCCAGACGAAGACAAACCACCTGATTCTGGACAGCAGAAGATTGACCTGATGTTCCTGGCAGAAGATCACTGTCTTGTTACAACGACAACAACATCAGAGGTACCTGAATGGAAGAAAATTCATGATTCAAGAAAAACTGATTATTTGTGGAAGTCATCAATGGATCAATGGAAAATTCATGATTCAAGAAAAACTGATTATTTGTGGAAGTCATCAATGGATCAATGGAAAATTCATTATTCAAGAAAAACTGATTATTTGTGGAAGTCATCAATGGATCAATGGAAGCAACCGATCGAACAGAACAAGGTAAAACAGTTTAATATTAGCAAAGGCTGCATTCTTTCTTCAGCATTTTCGTAAAAGCATTCGGCCAATTAAATCAGAGGCATGCTAATATTATAATTTCTTACATTCTTGTATATGTATGATAAATATGAAATAATTCTCTTCTAAATTCAGGCACAATATCATGTACATACAGGCAAGCAGAGAAAATTATTAAAATACAACAATTACTATTCACAGGTAAACACTATCACAGTAATCTGAACTTCATAAACACTTTTCTTCTTCTACTGTTCTTCTGTTATGTCCTCGAATTTTTTTTTTTTTGTCATGCCTTAAAATAGCTTGAATGTAACTCTACACCCTTGCCTCATTTAGTATACCGGTTCTATGAATATGCAAATTAACCAGCTCAGAGATCCACTCATTGACAATCACATGTTGATCTGATTGGTTACGATTTCAAACCGCGTCTTTGTTTCACTGCAGTTTTACGGAGAAAATACTCAGCAGTGTTGCTGACTTATGAATTTGCACATGGTTTCTCTTAAAGCATATTGAAAACACCACATAGACACATAAACAACATTAAAAACTTGAATTTCACCACAGGGGGACTTTAAAAAGTCCACCGCAAGGATCCATTAGGCTTCTATTCAAAGGGTAGAAATACCTGCAGAAATACTCATAAGATATTCTTATAAACAGTTGGGAAATAGTTTTTTTGTGTGAGTAGAATGCAACAGAAAACATTTAGCTTTAAATATTTAATTTTGATCTCATTCATACTTTTGAGAAATTGTTTTTTTTTCTCCAGTCACCACTGTAATAAATTAAAATAGTAATAATGGGAAATGGAAACAAATAATAATACAAATCAATATTGCATGAGTTCATGTTATCATAATACTGTACTTGAAACAATGAATCAGTCCTCCACTGGCCAAAGAGCTCAATCGTCAATCGAAATGGACATTTGTTTTCTTTTCTCGTTGTTGTATTTCTGACTGCTGACACATCCATAGATTTCCCACTCTCCTATTTAACTGAAGTGTCGTCTGCTGAGGGAGTCAAAGCTGAACAACAAGAACAAACAACAGGTTTACATGTTATTTTCATGATTCTAATTGGTTAAATTTAGATTTTTTATTTTATTTCTGTGGTGCCATGTACCTATGCTTGCAGGATCCACAATCTGGACTGGAATGGCCTGTCCGTCCTCCAACAAGATCTGTGTGATGCCACCCTCAGCTCCGGCATTAGTCACCGAGGTCACACTCACCAGCTGGCTCATGCCGAGCAGGGTCGGGGGGTCACACAGAGATATGCTTTCACCAGCACTGCCACTTGACTGGAGGAACTGGGACGGACTCAGCAGAACAGGCTGTGGAGGGGCTTCTGGTGGTGGTGGGGGTGTAGGTTGGGAAGTGTCTTCAACTGGACACAAGGCAGGCAGTATCTGGATGGCCTATCAGACAAGAGGAGAGCACTCTTAAAGGATAAGTTTGCCGACCAGCGTTGTCCCAGGCAACAGGGAACATTCTCACAAATGAAGCCAGTCAAGTTTTTATGAACAAACATTCTTCCATTAACATTAATAGAACATTTGTTCAAAGTTATATGTTTTTAAATAATATTCTCAAAACTTTAGCACAAAAACAATGAGTTTCTGAAATATTTTAGTTGGATGTTTATCTAACATTTTTTTTAAATGTTACAACTTGTTTCAGAATGTTCAGAGAACATTCAAAAGTAACCTTCACATAATGTTTGCAAAATTATAAAATTGAATGTTCCCTTAACGTTCGCATTAACCAACAAAAGTTTTTAAAATGTTTAAAACTAGAGGTTCAACATAAACTGGGAGGACACATCATGTAGAAAAAAGCTTAAAAAAATAACTGACAAATTTGATCTAGTCCAAATGATCAAAGGGCCCACAAGAATCACCACATCAAGCAGCACCCAGATTGATTTGGCATTTACCAACCGACCTGAGAGAATATTTAAATCATACAATATGTTAGCTGGTCTTTCTGATCACAATTTGATCCTTGTGGCCAGAAAGCTTTCAAAAAAGAGATTTGATTATTCTGTCAGAGAGCGTGAGTTTGTTGGAATCCCAAAAAACCGCCTGGAAGGATTTAATAGTGCTGTCTAGCGGATTGACTGGGATCACATATTGTTGGGAACAAATTGTGAGAGTGACTCTGAATCTTTTGTGGCGACAATTGAGAGAACAATTAAAGATTTTAGCTGTAAAGTTAAACACAAACACAATAAAAACATACTTCCCTGGATGAACTCGGACATACTCAAACTAATGAAAGAGAGGGATCGTGCGTTAAAAAATGCAATTAAAACTAAGTCAGCTAGTGCTAAAAATCTATTTACAACATTGAGGAATAAGATTGTTAAAGCTATACGCAAGGCCAAAGCAGATTTTTTTTTTTTTACTATAATAGAAAATGCAAAAGGGGATTCTAAAACAATTTGGAACCAACTTAAAAAACTTGTAGGACAGGACACAAAAAGTAAACAATTCTAAGAAATTAAGATAAATGGACAAATTACAAATAATACAAACAAAGTTGCAGATGCCTTCAATATTTTTTTTATTGAATCTGTATCTATTATTGCCCAAAGCTTACCATCTAACAATCTAAATATTTGTCGGATAAATAACTCAGAGCCAATTTTCAACCTAGGCACAGTCACAGAATCTGAAGTCTTACAGACAATTAAAACACTAAAAGCTTCCAGAACTAGAGACATATTTGGCATAGATATGTGCATGCTGAAAGAACTCAGTTCCACATTACTAACACCAGTAACCAAAATTGTCAATCTCTCCTTTATTGAGGCAGTATTTCCAAGTGTGTGGAAGTCAGCTGCTGTTGTTCCAATTCTCAAAAATGGAGATCCATTGTCAGTGGACAATTACAGACCAATCAGCATCATACCTACAGTGTCAAAAGTCGCAGAGAAACTAATTTCCCAACAAATAACAACACATTTGAATACCACTACATTTTCTCTTCATTCAATGCAATTTGGTTTCAGAACTCAACACTCCACGGAAACTGCTAATTGTTTTTTCATAGAAAATATCAAACATTTACTGGATAAAGGTGGCGTGGTTGGAGCTGTGTTTCTCGATTTAAAAAAAGCTTTTGACACTGTAAACCATAAAATATTATTAATCAAACTAAGTAAATTTAATTTCTCCTCAGATGCAATAAAATGGATAGAATCATATCTATCGAATCGCTCACAGTCAGTCAGGATCAGTGACTACCACTCACCGCCCCTCGCCATGTCCACGGGGGTTCCTCAAGGTTCTATTTTGGGGCCACTGCTATTTTCACTTTATATAAACGACCTCCCTTCTGTTTGTCCAGACGTCCATATTCAGATGTACGCAGATGACACAGTCATTTATACCCATGGTAAAAACACAAAACAAGTTGCTGAAAAACACACAGTCTATGGCCCATGTCTCTGAATGGCTAAATCAATCCTGCTTAAAACTTAATGTAAATAAAACAGTTTCAATGTTCTTTTCTAAATCAAACTTTGCAAATAATCAGGCAGATATTTATGTGACAGGGGAAAAAATAAAAGTTGTGTCAGAACTCAAATACTTAGGCATCATAATAGACTCTAAACTAACTTTTAAATCACAGATAAAAAAGGTCTGCAATAGAGTCAAATTTAATAGCGCAAATTTCCGGTTCATAAGATCAAACTTGTCACTTCAGGCAGCTAAAATGTTCATGTACAGTATGGTTCTGTCTCATATCACTTACTGTCTTACAACCTGGTCACAGGCAAATAAAACAACACTAAAATCTTTAGAGTCACTTTATAAACAGACAATCAAAATTGTGGATAAAAAACCATTTAGGTATCATCATTGTGCCATTTTACAAAAGCATAAGCTTTTAAGTTGGGAAAATGTCATTAAGTATTCAAACCTCTGTCTGTTTTACAAAATCATCCATGGTCTGTCATCTCCTCCACTCAGTCAGTTTGTAAACATCAGAAACACCACACAGAGAGTAACACGAGGGTCGGTCCGAGGAGACTGGGTTGTTCCTCTACAGAAAAGTGCTTTTAGTCAGAGTGCCTTTTCAGTCACAGCAGCACAGGAGTGGAACTCTGTCCCTCAGAACATCAGAGAATTCACCACATACACTCTGTTTAAAAAACATCTAAAAAACTGGCTCATAACACATCAGACATGTCAGCACTAATAAGAATATGCATCTTCACTCAACCCAACCTGCTGCCACTTGTGTCTCTGCGGTGTCAATGTGTATAATATTAATTCTTTTTTTTTAAATAATGTCTGTATTTTAGTAAACTTGTATTTATCAACAGGATGTGAGGAGTTATATCTATTTTACAGCTTTTTATATTTGTATTGTTCACTGTAATCTTTTTATTGTGTTTTTTTAAGATCTGTCCAGGGGCAACGGATGAAAAATAGCCTTTTGGCTAATTCTGGTGCATTTGCAGCAATGCTAATTAATGTACACTGTCCCTGTCAAATAAATGAATAAATAAATAAATAATAAATGAATAGATCCATATAAAAAATGATCATTTCAGGACAGGGTCACCTGGAGATGTGCAAAGATCCTGGGCTGCAGTGAGGTGAGAGAGCCGAAGAGCTGCACAGCCTCTGGAGAAAGAGTGTCACGCTCTTCCAAGAGTCCTTCCTTCTGAGAGGGCACTGTCAATATAACAGCAGATTATGTGGCAGGGTAAACAATGCTAATACTTTGACTACAGGTATGTGCTTTCTTTTTGAGGCAGGACCTTTCCTCTACTCTCTAAATTGTATTGAATGATTCCAAGATTATTGTTTTAATAATGTATGTGGGATTTCAAACAATATTTCAACAGTATTTTACCATCCACAGTAGCAGGAGTCAGGGTCAAAGTCTCTGGAAGCCGGTTATTAGCCTCTGCTTTCCACTGGAACAACAACAAAAACATAAAAATAAATGCTTACTAGAGAAAATGGTTGGCATATTTGTGCTCACCAATCTAATGCTTTACAAACATGTTTTCGGTTCACACCTCTGTATCTGAGGTAGCCAGTGGTCCCGCCGTCAGCTGAAGAGCTTTCTGAGAGGGTAGGGACGCCCCATCCTCCATCGTGACATCCTGCATGGCTTCACTGTCCAGCTCCTCTGTCTCTTCCTCTTCATCTTCATTTTGTTCTTCCTCTGCAAAGCAGATCTGCTCTGGAAGTGGAGGCAGGTTTGCAGTGTCCACGTCATGGTACAGATGGGCTTTCTCTGTAGGGAGCTGGGTGTAATACCTGTCTTGGCTTTGTAGAGTATGTTTTGATTCGTTTCTTGCTCTGACCCTTTTTTAGGTTGAACGTCCTTCCTCCGTGGACCAAACTGGCATTCCATCACAATGGCTCTGCTCCCTTAAAACCATATTAAAGATCAAGATAAAATGACTTTGTGTGTCTTTTTGCCAGTCAACCTCTTTATCAGGGTACTGACTTTGTGCATCAACTAGTTCAGACATTCACTAGCTCAGCATTGGATCAGCGATTTTTTCTTTTCTTTTTTTTTATAAGGTGAGAATGTCATGATCAAATCTACTTGTTGATTAAAGTTTAAAATAGTGCATTATTCACTTCAGTTAACATGAAAGTATAACAAGTAGGAAAATAGCGTAAGCCAATCAGTCTTGACCGATTGTTGATTTTTATCAACTAGCTTGTCAAATGTGTTTAAAGCATGTTAGGGCTGGGTGATATGACACTACATATCATAGCAATGATGTAAAGTTTGAATTGATGGAACTTTTTCTAAATCGTTTACATAGATAGGCCTATTTGTGGGGTAAGCAAATATCCGTGCAGCTTTTAGTGGGCAGGAATTATTGGAACGTTGGAGTGGAAAAAGAAGCACTGATGAATGATACACCACAAAAATCTGTCTGTATTGTACATAAAAAATTATAATCAAAAAGGGGTAAATAGTGTCAAATGAATCTAAATTAATTCTAATTTTAAATTTTAGATACACTTTCTAATTTTAATAAACATAGAAACAAATAAACTTTACATAAAATAAACATAAAATTCAGTTTATGCTGTGGAATCAAAACTGATATTGAGAATTGTGAAACCATGATATTGTTACTGTGAAGCCACATTTTTGGAGATTTTGGTCATATCGCCCATCCATATTCTTTGCTAGATAGCAGAAAAATTATTTTCACACAGTATTTTGTATTTGTATTTAAATAAATTTTTTCACATAGTATTTTGTATTTGTATTTTAAATACATTTCAATGTAGCCTATTTATGCCCATCTCTGACTGTCGTGACGTAATGCCGCTTTGACTGTTGGGAAGAAGTCTGCTGCGGAGTCCGCATCAGTGCCCGATCAGTGCCATAGATCAGTGCGGGCTCGGCAAAAGTGCGCATCGAGGGCGCATATCGACCGTAAAGGGGGCGCTCGCGAGCACCCTTCTGAGGCCTAAAATGACAAATGGGACACTCTACGGTTTCACGGACCGCTTAGAAGCCTTATGCATTATGTTCGGGAACTCATGTGCCCTGAAATCGCGAGATGTCGAGGAAAACTTTCCACTGTAATTTAAATTAATTAGAGACATATAATTTGGTAGTAAAACATAAAGTGTTGCAAATTGTATTGATGTAAAGATGAGTATGGCATCTGTAGTATCTTCTCAGTTCTCGCGCATGCGTCGTGACGCTCTGGTTTTGACGAAACATGATGGTTTTTATACTGCCAAGGGCGTGGTGAGCTGGAACCTGCTTGCTTACGTCACCTGCCACCGTCATGTACCACTGCAAACATCCAATAGGAAAATTCAACTGCAGTAGCCACCGTTCAACCTGAAGAGGGCAGCACTCAGATGTTTTTACACCATATATTGTAGAATTAAAACACTTTATACCCAAATGTCAAAAAAGTTACTCGAATCAATGAACAGCACTAATAAAGCCCCATTCTAACAGACCATTAACTAAAAAAAGTTAGTTTAGGGTTTAGTTACCCTTTAATAGTTGAATAAAGTCGTTATTTTTGTTTGTTTTTTGCACACAAAAAGTATTCTAGTCGCTTGATAAACTTTAGACACGATTTTAACAATGTTTTTACTAACTTTTCTGGGCTGGCAGCAGGGCCTGAAATTAACACCCGACCACGCGCCAAATGCGGGTGAATTTTGCAATTGGCGGGTAAAACTGTCAATCTACCTGCCACATTGGCGGGTAGCCAATGAGAATTGAGTGATTCATTAGTTGTTGGTTTTTTTTTTTTTTTTTTTTTTTTAAGTCCGCGACGTAAAATACGATGTTTTGGATGTGCGAGTAACAGTATTAAACTGTTGGTGAGATGGGATGAGATAATGCAAAGCTGACGTTGGTTAAGGCCTACAATGACAGTTAGAGAGATGTGTGTGCGTGTGTATGTTGAGTTGGGAACCAGTGAGAAAATGTCCGGTACCCGGTAACTTTACCAGTAATATTAATATTAATTTAGTTCTGCTTAACGGTTCAATTGACTTTGATTAATATGCGCGAGTGAGAGAGCGCAAGACAGCGCTCGACGTGTTGTTTGAAGACGTGAGAGTGCGCGCGCGCGGCCGGGGCTCTCTCTGCTCGTTATCGCCCTGTCAGGCGCAGCAGTCATTCTATTCTACATCACTTACCGATCAAATAAGGCTTTGGCGGGACAAAAATCGAGACGGCTTTGGCGGGACAAAAATCTTCGGCCGCCCAAAAAAATTAAATGCAGGAAAACTCCTGAAAATGCTCGTAAGCGTTTGCTGTGCTGTTTCTTACCTTGCTTTACGTTGACTTTACTAGTTCCAGCTTCACCGTCACCGCTTTTATTTTTTTTATTTTTTTATATTTGTTTAGAAAACCTCTATTTTCTTCTTCTCACTTCTGAGCACCGGACTTGTGCTGACCGGACATTTTGAGCGTACTGAACTTCAAATTAAATGACAACATCAAATTTTGATCAGTGGCCAAAGTGGTGGGGACATGTCAAGGAGACCAGACCTCGTGAAGATGCAGCAGCAGTGGAAGAAGAGGAGTGCATCTGCTCCTTTTTTGTGGACTCAGATTAGCAGCAGTCAGTATTTGAATATGACATATGACTATGTCTGTGACACAGCAAATCAATGAATAAAAAGATGCAGCACTTAAATGTGTATTCTTACAAGTTAAAGAGCAATGTTTGTGTGATTTCTATTTTTCACCTTTATGAGGCAAAAAAAAAAAAAAAAAAAAAACTGGCTGGCTGGCTGGTAAAAAGTTACTGTGGCAGGTGGATTTTTAAATCCACCTGCCACAGTGGCTAGTGGTAAAAAAAGTTAACTTCAGGCCCTGGCTGGCAGATAAAATTACCTTGCAGCCTATGAAGAAGTGAGCCAGCTGATCATCAAATTTCATCAAAAATATCTTAATTTGTGTTCCGAAGATGAACGAAAGTCTTACGGGGTTGGAACAACATGAGAGTGAGTAATTACAGATAGAAGTTTCATTTTTGGGTGAACTAACCCTTTAAATTAATTAGATATTACATATAATTTGGTAGTAAAACATACAGTGTTGAACATTTTGTTGGGGAAAAGATGTAGCCTATGTACAACATAATGTGCAATGTACACACAATTAGAAGCACCACAATTTTACATATAGCGACTACTGTAACTGAATAGACATTTAGAAGTTTATTTTAAAGACCGCAAGTGTGGATTTTAGACCGGGCATGAGAGTTAGTGCAAGTACAAGTCTGCAGCCAGATGCAATTTGACCGAGGAGGACGTTTTATACGGTGGAAGTACTTTTTAAAATTGTTTAAATTTTTTTTTTATAAATGACTCAAAAACATTGATTCCAGCAACTCAGCATACATCAGCAATGCTTCACAAGACAAATATCACACCTTTAGACAAATTGACAAGACATCACAAAAAAAAAATACAAAAAAATAAAGATAATAATAATCATAAAAAACTAAACTAAATATTTCCTCCTTTTTCCTAATTAGACATTCAATATTCATATAATTTAGTAAACATAGTGGGGACACTACAGAATCAAGAATTTCTCCATAAATTGTAACAAAATTTCATTCTTTTTATTTTTTACGGTGGAAGTACATCATTGCAGGGCGGAAGTGTCATCTGACGTGGCATGAGGGGCGGAAACGCTTGTTTGTGTTTTGGTTCTAAAGGGGAAGTTGCGAGAGAAAAGAAAGGAGGAGACTTGATCGGGGTTGGTAAAATTCCCACTAACCGACCCCAATAATAAGGAAAACCTCTCAAAAATTTTAGCACCCCGTCGTCGGAAATCAGTTCAAGCAACCTGTCGGCTGACTTTCAGGTAAAAAGACACCGAATACCTCCGTTGAATGTACCGTTTTCTGGTTTGGCGTATCCCTCAAGCTAGTTAGCCACTTTAGCTTGCTAGATATCGTCAAAAATGTAACAGGCCCCTTGCCCTAATTCTGCCTACACAAGTCATCAAATCTGATCTGTTTAGCCTCATGTGTACATTATACATGATCTTGTTTTTAAAAGCGTGAATATATATCCATCCTGTCGTGGTATGTTTAGCTGAGTCTTATGTCGGAATGCAGTTTGAGTGCAACACAGGGTGGGAATGCTGGAGTGAAAGTGAAGTTGCTTATGAGCAGCTTATTATAATGTTGTTATTATCTTATTCCCATAGGTATATGGCCGATCACTGTGGTTTATTAGACTTGGCATCTGACCTGATGTGGGCTGTCTTTGCGAGTAACAAGACAGCTTGTTCCTTGGCTTGAGGCGCAGGGGTGTGTTGTAAAATAGGGGAATTGTTTAGGTTGGGTATATTGAAGTAGTGTGATGTTGAAAATGCGGCTTTATTTTGGGTAGATGAATCATGTACAAGGATGACTGTGTGTCAACTTTCAACACAGAAATCACAGGTTTGTTTTTGTTAGGCCTGTCATTAAAACGGACCACAATCTGACCAGCAGCACTTGACTAAAACCTCTCACAGGTGATCTGACTTTTGCAATGTCATGACTTGTTTCGTAAGCTGTGCTTTTTTGTTTAGCTTTTGAATATTGTATATAAGCCGTGCCATTGCACTTTAGGAAAGATAAAAAGATACATTTTGTTCTTATATCAGCTGTTACGCAAACCAAATGGATGAATACAGCAGTTTTGGCATGGTTTGACATACCACCAGGCTTTCTTCTCAAGGAGTTGAATTATATCCTGTTATGCAGATTGCAGCTAGAGTTCCTGTTGTTGACTTGATGTGAGCTCAAAGAAGATCTTGGTTTCTCTTATAGAAAGATCAGCTTACAATGATGCAATGTCACAGCAGCCACAGGAGCATCAGGGGTCTGTTTTTATGTTCTCCTATTTCATAACAGCAGTAACGGTGCAATTTTGACAGGAAAAGTGTTTTCCTTGCCTTGAGGTCACTGACACAGTAAATGTCTATGCTATTCCTTGAGTTTTATTACTGTCATTTGAGTCGGTGGCTGTCTGTATTGTATCTATCCCAGGTATGTGTAGTCATTCTGAAGGCTGAGATACTTCATTGGGAAGTGACATGTTTGAATTGCTGTTGAATTGTTGCTTCAGGCTGTTTTTTCGGGCTAAATGGGAATGCTTGTTTTGACTGCTTACTCAGGACATTCTGTGCTAGAATGGGTTACCATGGCTACAGACATTTATTTCTGCAAGGATTTCAGCAATGTTAAATTATGGCCAATAAAACAGTTGTTTTCTGTGTTTTTAATGCATGATTACAATCTGTGGCAATATTTGGATTTCCCTCAGTCATGGAAATACTGAATTTTAAAAGTAATGAAAATATTTATTGTGTATATATGTGTGTGTTTGGAGTTGGAAAGAAGTCTCTTGTGCTCACCAAGGCTGCCTGAATTTGATCAAAATATTTTTTTTAAAACGAAATTGATTCATGTGATGGTAAAGCTGAATTTTCAGCATCATTACCCCAGTCTTCAGTGTCACATGATCCTTCAGAATCATTCTAATATACTGATTTAATGCTCAAGAAACATTTCTTATTATTATCAATGTTGAAAACAGTTGTGCAGCTTAATATATTGTGTCATATAGATATATAAAAATAAATGCTTTTAAATATTTAATGTTTTTTTGTTGGCATTGTGATGTTCAGTTTGTGTGAATAATTTAGTTTTTTGTTTGTTTCACAAACTGTTTCAAAACTTACCCAGTAATGACAAAGTCAAAGAAATTGGTCAAGAAGTGTGGGAACGCCTGAATATTTTAGTGAATATATATATATATATATATATATATATATATATATATATATATATATATAAGACTTCAGATGCAAAAGCCTCTAAGTGCCCGCAAAAGCCTCTTGATTTTTATCAAGCTTGTATGTTTATGTTCAGTTATTTCACTTTAATGGCAATGAAAATTACCTATTAATTGTCATTAAAGTGAAATTACTGAACCTAAATATACGAGCTTAAATAAAAATGCTCATTTTAGAAGAAAATTTCAGATGGCATTTAGAGGCTTTTGCATCTGAAGTCTTCATATATATATATGTGTGTGCATGCTATATTATTAATTGTATCATATTGCATCTTTAGTCACTCCATAAATTGGTTTGAGATCATTGTAATTAGTTGTCACAGTGTCATATATTCAGCTGTAAGGTAGAAAATGAAATGGATGTGTTTTTTAGACTTAAAAATGCTCAAAACCAAAAATAGCATTTGAGTTTCAAGTCGCCATCACTAAAGCCAAGATAAGCGATTCCCCGTTAGAGAGCTCTGAATAGAGAAAAAAGAGAAGAAAGAAAAGATCTTTGTCTGCAGTCAACATGAAAGTGCTCTTTTTCATTTCTCTTTTTTTTTTGGTTACATGTTACACTGTGCAGCCAGTACTGGGACAACTCTCGGTGTGTGTGTGACCGCCTAAAGGAGACTGGGTGATTGACGACTGTCATGGCCAATAGGGGAGGAGCAACACGCCCCAACGGGTCCAACGCGGGCAATAAGATCTGCCAGTTTAAACTGGTCTTGCTAGGGGAGTCAGCTGTGGGAAAGTCCAGCCTCGTACTGCGCTTTGTCAAGGGGCAGTTTCACGAGTTTCAGGAAAGCACAATAGGAGGTAGGGGATTTTTGTGTCTAAATTTGCTTGTACTTGCTTGCACATGTTCTCACCAACTTTTGACTTTTGCTTCCAGCGGCCTTCCTTACGCAGACGGTGTGCTTGGATGACACAACGGTAAAGTTTGAGATTTGGGACACAGCCGGACAAGAGCGCTACCACAGTTTGGCCCCCATGTACTACAGAGGTGCCCAAGCTGCCATTGTAGTTTATGACATCACCAATGAGGTGAGTCGATTTGTTGTTCTCTTCATGAATGAATAGTTGTTTTATGACCAACTTTGTCATATTTCTTCGTCTCTTCTGTGTTTCTGTTTTTGCGCCAATGAAGGAGTCGTTTGCAAGAGCAAAGAACTGGGTTAAGGAGCTTCAGAGGCAGGCCAGCCCAAACATTGTCATTGCACTGTCTGGGAACAAAGCTGACCTTGCAAACAAGAGAGCTGTGGATTTCCAGGTATACAGGGCTTCATAATGAGACCAACCAGAGAGAGTTTTTATATCTGACCAAAGCTGTCTCCCTTACCCGAGCTGTTTTATTTCTCTAGGATGCTCAAACTTATGCAGATGACAACAGTTTGCTGTTCATGGAGACGTCAGCAAAGACTTCCATGAATGTGAATGAGATCTTCATGGCCATTGGTAAGGTTTTACCTCATAGTAAAACCTAACAGTTGCTAAATTTACATGCACTCAAATAATTTGTTAGTAATCGGATTGATGGCTCAATCGAATTGAAAAGGCTTCCTGTAAACACCTCAATAGATCCGACGAGCTCAATCCAAATTAAATTTTGATCAGATTGAAAGGGTTGGTGTAGACCTGAAACAATCCAATCAATACTAAAAAACTTAGCATCTTCTCAACCGGATTCAAAAATACCATGCGCACATGTGCAGTGCCGTGACACGTGTTTACCACAGCCATTTTATAACAAGATTTCTGATGTTTACATACATTTTTGCATTCCAATCAGAACTTCAGCACATGACATTGAAAAAATGTATCTGATTGCAAAGTTTAGGGTTCATATAAACAGAACTTTCAGAATCTGATTGAATCCATTCAGATTGATTGAAAATTAGTGATGATTTAGAGTATTTATAAGATCTTGTAAATGCAACAGTATTCTTTTTGATGCTTTGGTGCCAAGAACTTTTAATATTGAATACATATTTTAATATTTAATGAATAAGGTGTCATTAAATTGATCAAAAATGACATAACATTTATAACATAAATGTAAGTTTCAAATAAATGTTCTTTTGAACTTTCTATTCATCAAGAGTCCTAAAAAAATGCATCCCTTTCCACAAAAATATTAAGCAGCATATCTGCTTTTAACATTGATATTAATAAATGTCTCATGAATACCAAATCAGCATATTAGAATCGTTTTTGTGATCATGTGAGACTATTTTTGATCAAATAAGTACAATGCAAGTTATTATTCTTCTATTACTGTTATTATTATTATGTATAATTAATATTAATAAGGCTCTCAAAGCCATGCTAAATTGTGAATATACACAATTGTATTGTGAATTCTATTGGTTCATCTTTTATTTCTTTAAATAAACACTACATATTTGATGATTGATTATATTATATTGTTGTATTTTAGTATTCTAGTGTTCATTTCTTGTTTTGTCTCTCTTCAGCAAAAAAGTTGCCCAAGAGCGAGCCCCAAGCTGCCGGAGCCAACAGTGGGCGGAGTAGGGGCGTGGACCTCACAGAGACAGCCCAACCCACCAAGGCCCCCTGCTGCAGCAACTAACGCAAAAAAAACAACAAAAAAACCACACAAAACTCTGTTACCGCAACAACTAACGCAAGGTCCCGCCCTCCAACTTGGTTTTGACTAACTAATGAAATGCCTCCGCTTTCCCCATTTCCACAACTCTCTTACGCTGTAACAAAAGCTCTGCCCCGCCCATGTATCCGCGGTGTTTTGTTTTGTTGTTTTTCTGTAAAGACCCAGGCTTCTTACTGTATTCATGCTTAAGGTCATGCCTTGTCTCCAAACTGTAAAATATGCAGTCACAAATATTCATCAGAAAGAAAGAAAAAATGCCATTTGCCTGACCAGGACAAAAAGGGGTGGGGCCTCTGCAAGGGTTCACCTGCTCTGTCATAATTCAGAACTCTACAGTCTTCTTCGTCGTTTCTTTTTCTCAAATCTGTTTTCATCCTTTTTTTTTATTATTTTGTTTTATAAAAATGTACTTTTCAGAAAAATGGATGCATGTATCACTACAAAGCCTGAAAAAGGTAAATCAAAGTTTTAACCTTATCCAACGGCACGCATGGTGAGAGAGGACGTGACAAATGACCCGGCCCCTTTGCCCC